>JABFAI010000264.1:0-285513 GCA_013266175.1 Fusarium gaditjirri | reverse complement strand
GGCGGATGGGGTGGGAGGTGTGCAGATGGAGGAGCACCTGCCGCTGGGGGCTGCTGGGGAGGAAGAGTCATGGCCGCCGGCGGAGGCAGGCCACGATGAGGAGCCGACATGGGCTGTGATGGTGGACTGTGTCCCCGATAGGCGACAGGCAGAGAATTGTTTGCTGGTTCTCGATATATCAAGGGGGGAGAAGGTCGAGAGGTTGAAGGCGGAGTCGGGAGATCATGGACGGACTTGTAGCCGTAAGTTGGTGGCTGCTTAACGGTAAGCATCGTTGTATGGTAGCTGGGCTACGCCAGTGGGGACATTTGTACGGCAAGAGGAAATGCTTGGGTATGAAAGGCGCAGGTATTGTTGGGAGGCTGGGGCTTGCTGCAATTGACTTTTTTTTAACAGATAAGAAATAGTTGACTGAGTGCTGGAGCAGGGAGGTGGGCAACGATTGTTATACAACAAGATTGCACTCCACGCTTGAAGATCTGGGTAGTTCTGGCAGGTCGGTTCAGCCAGATCAAGTGATCAAGCAAATCAGGGAGCAAAAGGAAAACATCGAAAAGAAAGGGTTGCCAAAAGTATTGTTGTTTGGGCTGGAACCGTCTCGTGGTTCCTCTAATGCAAGTCTCAACAAGGGACTGGAATTATGAAAGGAAAGAGGAACAGGCGACAGAAATATAAAGTAAACGATATCAAAGAAGGAAGAAGGGGGGAGCAGAAAGAAGCGGCGTACAATTTGGGTTGTGGATATGCAAGCTTTGTATAAGATGGCCAAAGTTGACGGGCGGCGAGCTGGAGATGTCGGCCAGCTCCAGAGTTGTGGCGGTCGAGGTGAGCGGGGCTGATGAAACCAGTTGACAAGCAGGGCCAAGTTCATTTAGAACCAGTCATGGATGGCTCTTCCATATAGCACACATGGGGGGCACGCGCAGAAAAGAACTGTCAACGAGTGCGAGTTAGTAGGAAGGTTGTGTGAGAAGTGGAGAAGATCTAAGGCTGACAAGAGACGACTAGAGACGTTGGATCGGTGTGAATGGATTGGGCCGAGATGAAGGACAGAAGGCCCAGATGTGGAAAGTTCCGCGGTGAAGTGAAAGAATGCGAGAGAGATTGGAGCTTTAAGCTCAGCGAAGTTGTTGTAAACGACGGAGTAGTGAGCAAGAGTGCATCAAAGGATAGCAGCTTAAGACGCAGGTACCAGCCAGCGTGGTGTATTGTCCTGCGAATCACTCTTGTTATTCACAGCTGAACGGGGACGTCTAGGTTCTTGTTGACATCGATGATTGGAGTCTCCAAGCAGAGCCGTTCTGTAAGTTTACAGTGGAAAAAGGAATGTGTCGAACAGTACCCTCAATCAAGGATAAATTTCGTCCTGTTCTGTGTGGTTGGTTGTCCTGTTCAAGCTAGCTTCCCACTGACACTTGAGGCAAATGGAACGAGGGTAGCTAGCAGCCTTCGAAGAGCTATGGCACGAGAGCAACCGCTTCAGGGACCAAGGTTTTCTAATGAACGAATAGGAGGGAAGCCCAAACAATAGAAACAGGAGAAGATAGTCGACTGATGATCCTCGATAGAAGATGGAGGAGAGAAAGAGGGAAAAAAAGAGTCGGCATGAGTGGAGAGAGGAAGAGTGGTGGAAAGAGCAAGTCCACGCACACGCCCGCACACGCCCACCCGCTTGCTTATACGCACATCATCAAGCGCCGGCTGCCGAGTCGCTCTTTGCCGGTCCGCATCTTGACGCATTGGGGTCGTAATTTAACAGTCAAAGACTCTTCAAGACAGAGTGGAAACGCTGCATTGTGGGAACTTGCCCTGAGCGGGCAGGGTATGCTCAAACTAGCAAGATGATTAGGGATCAAAGGCCAAGAGACCGCGGCCATGACATGCACCAAAGCACTGGTTCAAACCTCCATATCTGGCCAGAACAGTCCGGCATTGGATATTTAAGGCAAGGGCTAGAGCGAATATCGTTCCAGTACTCCGTAGCAAGAACGGTCATGCTCTAGATCATCTCACCAAGTACCGATATGGCAACTTTTGAAAGTTAAGGATATAAGCGTGTATCAGAAGAGATTTGACAGATTTCGGGACACATGGTAGGGACAAGACAAAACACTAAAAAAGGTTGTTAGCCCAGAAAGCAGGGGTCGATATTGTAGGGGCAATGGCAGACCAAAGAAGTGGCTGAGGGGATCCAGGGCTGGGATGATTGCTGCCATGGAGATAGAAAACCCAGACGGTCCCATCGAATTGAATGTGCGTCGTGCATGCTTCTGGGGGTTCGAGCAGCCAACAAGAAGACAGGATGGAGGGACCAAAAAGGGTACAAGTTTGGGATGAATAGATCATAAGAAGTGGAGTGGCATCGGGAACCAGGGAGGGGCGTGCACGACGTGGTGAAAGAGGTGTGTAGATTGCGGTGCGAGAAGAAATAGAAATAGACGAACTACTTCATCAACACATATCCAGATACAACATCAGTATATGGTAGTTAGATGAAAGTTGGTAGTCCAAGCCCAATGGAGCGTTCTCTCTTCTCTTCTCCCTTTTGTCTTCGTTGCTTGATGTTCTCGAAAGCTATGGTCAATATCAACAAGGCACAGGATGCTACAGACACTCTTACCCAAGGACTCTTGTTAATAAGCTTTCTTTGTACCGACTGACTCTGCACCTTACCCCCAGGCCGCAGCTACGAGCTACTGACACGAGCGCTGAGGCAAAATGTCCGAGCAGCTGCAGCCTCTGAACATCCTGTCCAAACAAGGCTCTCAGCCTTGATATGATACACGGGCGGGCTGGCAAGACATGTTGCTCAAATCCGGTAGTTGGGTGGTAATTCGAAAGCCATCATCAATCGTGTAGTTATACGGAAGGGTGGGCATGCGGAAGGTCCACGAGTGGCTTGATAGGCTCCTCAAATGTACATACGCCAGGCACTTGTGGCAGGCAAACAATAATTTGGATGTTAGTTTTTTAGCGCATCAGCTTAATTCAATATAGTTAGGTTGATGATAGGGCGTGCAGAAGCTTGATCGAAATACGTATTCTACCTACCGAGCTTTCCTCAATCTTCGTATTCCCTGTCTTTCGACTGCTTGTGATTCTCGCCTCGTTCTTGTCTTCAAGGTTTACTGTTAAGGATGTAGGGTGATGTCGGGGCTTGGTCGTAGTAGAAATTCGAAACAGGTCATGTTGAGTAAGTCAGGTCACAATGCAGCTTTTATACTGGATGTAAACATTGGGTTTCGAATGATATGGTGCAGTCGAAGTCGTGGGCCTTGTTTGAAATGAAGCTTCAGACTCAAGCCGTCCGTGTGTCACAAGGATGCGACTCTAATCGAAGCACAGGAAGTAGATGAAAGCATGGACCGAATTTTGAAAATACCTTACCTACCTAGGCTAGAAATCTTACCAAAAGCTGTTGCACGAAGCGCGGTTCCCGTTGTAGCCGGGTTTAAGCCGCTCTCTGGTAAAGTCCCAGGCTCGAATGCCTGTGGCTTGCGATCTATTGTTTCGGGTGTGACGGGGGGGCACTACATGGATAGAAGGATCGAAGAATTGCGAAGGTCATTGAAGTCTTCCACGAAATGGCGTTTGCTATGGTTTGAAGCAACTGGGTTCCTCTTACGGCCACCTTACCTAATATAAGGTAATGTAAATCCCCTAAGACAGGCAGTAGATTACATGAGCCTAGATGTGGCTACCTAAGCTCCTACTGTCTTTGGCTGTTGCCCGCATCTCGCTTCTGCAAGGACCTCATATCATCTTCTGCTTTGATGAACCGACTTCGGCTGGTGTTCGTACATTTTTGTAGAGCCTTGGCAGAGAAAGGTAATGACAGTTGAGCCCCGAGCCACCCTGGCAATGGCCTTGGATTTTGGATCATTGCCTGGGTCTAGGCCAAAATGCCTTATAATTAGCTTGTGACCAAGTTCCTTCAACCGCTCCTTCCGACCTCATGTGGCGCTCAGTTTGAACAAGCTATTACTTTGTGTGTGGGCTTGCTTACATCCATCACAGACGTCCCCTTTCATGTCGCGGTTCCGCGTTTCATCTTTGCAAATCTCCATCCTGCCAACCCACTTTACCGAAGTTACAGGGAGATATATTTTCCCAACTGCTGAACGATTACACATCAAGGGAATTGGTCAAGAGGAGGCATTGTCAGACACTAGTCTCCGATCATGAATTGTCCGACCCTATCACAAGTCAATGACCATATAACAGTTAGCCGGTGCTCACGATCTCCAGTAGCGGGCCAGCATCATATTTCGTCATTATAAAACCGTCTCAGCTGTTGCAGATCTAGTCTATTCCCAAACATACTCATGACAAAGGGCCAGATGTCAGAGTAACCCATGGAGGCCACCAGGCCTGCTTGCCTTAGTAGTCAGCCTTTCCAGGATCAGGGCCAACAATGATGCCCAGGTTTGGTCATGATGCATTGGTCGAGGAAAATTGGCACCCTCTTTCTAGTCAATTCACTCTAATACCAACCCTTCTGCAGGCCTCGAGGCGCCTGGATAGTAATCTAGATTAGCGTTGCTCAATGCTCAGAAAATTTAATGGGCGGGGCCTTCCCCCAATTCATCCTCGAAGGCTTGAACCTATCGCCACGCAGCCACACTTACCAGGTCCATCGTCAAAAGCACGTTGCAGCATGGCTTTCTCGGGGTGGTGGTGGTGGTTCACTCGGCCACTTGAAGAATCTATCTGCAGCTTTTGTCGAAGGCCAAGCTACCTATGTTTTCGGTAGCATGAAAGACCAATGGAACACTCCCTCCTGACCAGGCCTGTGTGGCGTAGTGCTGTGCGCTGGTAGATTCGTCTGGTTTACTAGGATTTCTCAGCTTTACAAGCCCACAACTAAGGTAGAGACTGATGTCGCCCGAGACAGAAAAGGAAATAGGAAGCTTCTTTGAGTTAGTCAGGTAGCCAGAACCCGTCCTAGCAATCATCATCAACGGGCAAAGATGAGCAAGCCCAGGTGAGCGGAACCCCACCCTTTGGGAACACCCCACCCTGTCGAAAACCGTTACCACCCCTTGTTGTGCGCCGTTAGATATCGGAAGTGCGCCACGATCCAGGTCAAGTTTCTGACCTGTGCACATACGCGGATAAGATTATTGATCAGTCTCTCGAATTCGTTTGATGGGCTAGCTCAGGACCAACCACCATTTCCTCTCGATCATGATATCTTCAATTTAGAGCTTAAAAACGGGTTTTTACATGGCGGAAGCCAGGAAATGGCTTTTCACCCGCAAAAAGGCGGCCAGAACTCAGGCATATGAGATTCGGACCCTGGACATCCTCAAATACGATAAATAGAGCAAAATAGATAACAGAATTTATTTTTATTTCGGCCGTACAAGTCTAGCTTCTTGTACCTCTCTCGGCTGCCTCTTAGAGCGCTTCCTTATATTATTCTGTTTGTTTCGCGTAGAGAGATGCAGGGCTTACTCAAATTCATCCCTTGCCTCTGCAGAATCGTAACTGCCTTGGTACTTTGAAGCGAGTCACCTTGCAAGGGAGAATTTGACCTGCGAAGAGGATCAAGATTCTTGGAGTGGATGCAGCGATACTTGCACAAATTGGCTTCCAATTTGAATCTAGTCTGTCACCGGTGATATTTCTGAGTTGAGACAAGTTTAGAAATTGGGTTGACCTTGATTTAACGCCGTCCGTTGTGATGCTTATTCTTCTCCCGCTTTAGCTTGAGGGTGATTTAATGCCCGGGAGCCATGGAAAGTTCCTGCATAGGTGCCGCCACAATAGCATTCGATACCCTCTCAAACATTCCGTCCGGTTTCTCTGCTTCACAACAGCTTTGTTGTACAAGGAGATCCGTGGTGTCTCTCATATTGGCCAAGTCGTACGAACTTTACGCTTGGAGTGCGAATCAGGTCGAATTCACGGCCCAATTTGTCTTGCTTTACTAACTAGGTAATCAGCACGAACCCTAGGAATCAAGGCTTGATCAAATTCCTACCTTTCTGGGTTGTTTTGACCCTCTGTTCGCTATTGGGATATGAGATCAAATGACAGTAATTGTTACAACGACACTATTGAAGGACTATCCCAGATCCAGATCGCGAATTATATGACCTACAGACTCGTAGAAGTCAGCATCAAAGATGATCTCACACCTCTATTAGTCATACTACTCGTGTGCATTGGCCTTAATGATGAGTCTATGCAAGCATCTTTTCGCGATGATTGCATACGAATATGTACGGAGTACAGTGTCTCCAGATCTACCTCGGACTTGGAGTCAACATCTACGTTGGTGTATGTAGGGGGGTGTCCCTAGTGAGGCTCCGTGCAGATCTTGTACCAATGAACATCCGCCAGGGCAAGCTCTCCCAGTTCCAAGGACTAGGGATCCCGGGTCCATACCATGCCTTGCCCAGTCAGAGAACGATTTGGTCGGTCGGGCCCGAAACGCACCTGCAGCTTGGAAACCCCATGTCAAGAAGGGACATCTGAAACACCAGGTCACGCGCTGTCCCCTGTCTCTGCTCAGCTCCACGACATACCCCTCATTTTTGTTGTTTTGGTGGGAAGTTTGTCCAATCTGGTCATTTCCTCCCATTTTCATTTCGTCCAACGACCCTTCTCTCAACTCCCTCCTTGCTCAACTTCACTCTCATCTCGTCATCTATTCTCTATCCCTGGCTTCCTGTCCCACAAATTTTGTCACTTCACTTGGACTCGTGCATTGTTATCTTTGTCTCCTGCAAGTCTGGATCCATCATCCTACAACACATTGATATGAGATGAATCATCTCCGTTTTGCATACTGCACCCAACAGAAGCAAAATGACTTGCCTTCCCTGTTTCGCTTGTCGCTTCTAACTGGTCGTATGCACGGCTCAACCTTGTCTTAGTTTCGCCCGCCTGTAGTTTGAACGACACAATGGATGTTGCCTCAGATGCATGATAGCACCCGATATCGTCTGCATAAATCTCTGAGCCCGAGTTTTTTTTTTTATAAAAAAAGAACCGAGCGACTAAGTTGTCACACTAGCCGGCTGTTTACACATGTCGTCTAGCAAATCTAGTAAAGCTGTCCAGAGCCTCAGCCGCAAGTTGACGGCATCGGCATCCACACATTGTCAACATGCACTGATCCCTTTGCGGTTTTGTCGTGGATCTCCAATTTGCAATCCTGGTCTCGTTCGGCCAACGCCTACCAGCTTGGCTCAAACTCATGATGCGCTGATTCAAATAAAACACATACGTGTGAAAGGAACTCGCGCTTCTTGCCACACTATGCTAGCTGTTGGAACGGGGGGGCTGCCTCAACTTCTACGTCCGTCGCACCTGGTGTCTTGCCAGATAGCTCCATTACATCTAGGCACTTGTCTATCTGATAAGAGCACACGTGGACGGGCTCCATCATGGAGTTTCCTTGTCAATGAAGAAATGAAATTGACTTTCAAATCTTTCTTGATCACAAGTACAGTATGCCTGTCGATGGGCCACGATTACTTGCTCTACGGCTTCCCATAATTACTGTTCATTTTGCCGTACCTTACTGTGCATCAAGCAGCTCAATTTCGCAAATCCTTTACCCATTAGTCGCAGCCCAGGATTTGCGGCAGGGCTCGCTCAGGCACAGATACAAGACCTATCTTAGTAGGCTCGTTTAATTTACCGCCACTGATCAAGTTGGAAGCTCTTGTTCGCCCGTGTGAGCTGATGGATCGGCAGCTAGCCTTTAAGCGACTTTCCCACCCACCCTCGTGGTCGGCCCAATCCGATGACACCCTTGTAGTATTTGGATCCAACTAACCCGATCCATGTGCGGGTCTGGTCCAGACGGGACTCAACTCTAGGGTGAGAGCATCTTTCTCAACGCCCTGCCTTAGCTACTGTATCCAGTCAAGGGGTAACTTATGGAGAGGTGTGCGAGGTGTCAGCAATATCGCTTTGCCCAATGCAGTCCAATGAACCCCATGTCGGTTGGTTGACTGAGAATACTGAGTCCAAAGCCTGCAATTGTGATCACAGCCACGTACTAACAATCTTCGAATAATTGACAGATTCGATCTCGGGTAACTAAATCAGGATACGAAACTCGGCTTTGTTTTGCGGGAACCCACCGCTATAATGTCTGTGTATCTGGCTTCCGAGATTCTCTGGTGACCGGCTACTTGCACCCAGGCACCGTTACACTACTGGCCTTTGCGGTCTAGCTGTAGAGTATCTACCCTGGCTACAGAGCCAAAAGGCTTTACCCTGTATCAAGTACCGAATCGACCACAAAAATTTCCACATCAAACAAGAAATGGCCATGGTCGATCACCAGGCTACCGGACGTGTCGATAAGTAA
Organism: Fusarium gaditjirri; assembly: GCA_013266175.1. Classification (NCBI taxonomy): domain Eukaryota; kingdom Fungi; phylum Ascomycota; class Sordariomycetes; order Hypocreales; family Nectriaceae; genus Fusarium; species Fusarium gaditjirri. Next base: position 277,181 of record JABFAI010000264.1, on the reverse strand, counting down.
ATGATTCGATAACCCACATCTCAACCTCACCGTGCCACAAGCCCTTGATTATTTGGGCGATCAAGATCAGCCAAGTGATTCCCCTGCTAGCGCTCCCCGTCCCATCTGACATGTGCCTATCGTGCCAGAGCCCACGAGCCCACGAGCCCCAACATTTAAGGCAAGCAATAGTGTAGGGATCGACACTGGAGGCTGCAATGGATGACAGGAATTATCCTTCTCTGTTTGGTAGTCCGGACTTGACAAAAACCTACCCGCCCTGACTAAAAAGGCCGACCAGAACTCGCAGCACGACCGAGCTCCGTTGTCTCTGTCAATCATCTTTCCCTCCATTGATATCATCCAAATACGAGATGCTGTTTCTGGATGTTGACTTCAGTCTGGCTTGCTGGCCTAGCAACAAGGACGCGTATCGGTTAGTCCACGGACCATAACTACTACTCTCGCTACGTATGTTCCCTTGCCTTCCAGTTGCTATACCTGGTTGTTCCGAGTTTCAAAGTTTTATTAGAAAGGAGAGTGACCTTATATCATGAGACCTCGTCTTCATGTATCAACAGCTTGAGCTCTGACTGAACTATGACGAAAACAACTTTGAGGAAGATTGCGCGCCGCTTCATGGTTCCCAGAGACAAAAGGCCGCAATGTTGCCACGACTGGGTTTTCTTCCTCATGCAGCCTAAATCAGGTACTCAACTGGCTTAACTCTCAGTGGGCTTGCACATTGCCAGCTGAGAACCCCTTCCCCTCCACTGTGACATCTGCATGCCTTTACGCGAGATCGAATCCTTGAGCCAAGTTTTTCATTGACCAACCAGACAAGCCGGGATCTGCCATTGATCGAGAATTGATCGGTTGGTCAGCTTACACGTCAACTCCTTTTCCGCTTCTCCACCCAGCACCCTCGCCACTTGTTGAGACGGTATGGTATGTGTGGCTATCATCCCGTCCACAGCATGCAGTCAGGCAGTAGGGTCTGACCTATCTTGAATGGATGTCGTCGGGGACTCGTCTCATCTAAGTTAAGTTAATCTCGGACACCAATGCGCTGTTTGTCGCCAACGGCCGCTAGCGTGAGTCCCCCTCCCCATGTGGCTCCTCGCCTCCGTCTTACCCTTTACTCCATGTCGATCATGTCCATTTATGGCTATGATGATTAAGCTTCGTTCAACTCGAATTCACTACACCCTCCAATCCTTGTGGTGTCAAGCATCGGCGAACTGGCGTGGAGCTTTGTTCGAGGTAATCCGAAAGGCACTGTATACTATTCACTGTGCATCTGTCAACCGATTCCAGTTCCTGAGAGCTCAGAAGGGTATAATTCCATTGTCAGGTATCATCACAACGTTCTGTACCTGTAATGCTCAACTTTCACAAATCAAATCCAGCTAGTTCAACTCTACTGTAACCTGTGGCATGTTCTCCTGTTCTTTTTGGCGCTCGGGTCCTAAAACAGTGGACCATGCTATCTATGCTAAGTCGATGATCTCTCCGAGAAGAATAGATGGAAGCAAAAACGAGGCATCTTGCAAGCCTCCAAACAGCCTACCACGTAGCATTTACCCCCTTAGCCATCAAGAATCGAATGTCGTCGCTCACCTGCGCCTCAACACAAGCCCCCATCCTCCTCGAATGCTCCTCGCTGAAGTAAAAACAATTATACAAAATGTAGATCATGCCCAATAACATGAAGAGTGTGAGGCGGGAGAAAGCTCTTTTCGCCCACCCAAATAGAGTGTCTTTTTCTCTCGTGTAATCCACCAAATCCATGAACATCAAGTTCCGTTCCACCAGTCATCCTCAACAATCCCTGCCATATTTGAACACGACCATAAATTCATATTTGCATTGGTGCTCCCTTTGCCTTGTTGGTAGTATAGGTCTGTGAAACAGGTCAGGTCAGGTGCCATAGATAGTCATGTTGGGATTCAGAGCCTGTGAGAATCTTGTTCCATCGGACAATTGATAAGGCTTTGCCTGATCTTGTCAAGCAAAGGTATCTCGATTGTCTTAATGAGGAAAAATTCGATCCTTCAACGATGAGGCAGAGGACGTCAGGCTACTGCGTTTGCTAGAATCCTTTCCAGAACTGTAAGAGTTGTTCTCCGCTTTCTGGCCCTCTTCGACAAGATTCGTCGTGCTCTGCCGTTGCGGCTTTTTGAGAACACCTCGCGACTTGTCATTAGATACGTTGCTAAGCGATGGTCGCTCGCTGTTTGACTCGCTGTTGCGTCGATTTTTGACAAGCTTTCGAGGCAGTCGCTTCTGTGACTGGGAGGTTGAGCTGTCTGCGATTGACGACGTGTCTATAGACCGATCATCACTTGAAACACGGCCAGGGCCAGAGGCATTCATTGAGTGAGGTGAACTGCCACGTATGGCTAGGGGCGATAGTTCTTGTTCTCTGTTGTAGACAGGGCTGTCTTGTGCTTGAAGAGCCGTCTGGTCAACCGGTTGGTTGAACACGGCTTCTTCCTGCATCGGACCAAGAGACATGTTGGCCAATCCCTTTGTTCCCGTACTCGGTTTGACCACAGGAGATGGAAGAACAAGCGGTGAGTTAGATTTGTAAGTAGCGACTCCGGATTGCGTGTGGTGGCTGGGTGTGGATGATGACTCGTGTTGCACTGGAGGAGAAGATTCTGGTTTTGGCGGTGGGTGCTGCGTCATGTTAGTGAATATCCCATCCAGTAATACTGGTTTCCCTTACCTCAACGCTGAGATATGCGTCGAGCTTCTTTTTCAAAATCTCTGATCTAACTGGCTTCGCGAGATAGTCATTCATACCAGCAGCCAAGCACTTCTCCCTGTCCCCTTGGATAGCAGAAGCCGTCATGGCAATGACCAAAATAGTGCGCACTGCATCGAGAGAGTCCTTCCGAATTAGCTTTGTCGCCTCATAACCGTCAAGAACCGGCATCTGAACATCCATCAAGACAACATGGTATGGTTTGCCCTCTTTGGCCTTTTGCCGGAGCCCTTCCACAGCCTTGAGGCCGTTGTCGTATGCAACCACGCCCTTGTACCCCAATCTCTGCACGTATTGTATAGCGATCTTTTGGTTGATCGGGTTGTCCTCAGCAACACAGATGCGAATCTCATCCTTGGGTACCTTAGACAAGTCCAGATAAGGATTTGGCGATTCCGCTCTCTCCACAGGTGAAGTTGTTGCGTAGTATCGGTCGACAGATGGCGCAGCTTTGGTTTGCGCATCTCCTGCAGCAACATCAGGCTTGGCCTTCTCAAACGTGACAGTAAACCAAGCTGTCGTGCCCACATTCTCTTCACTCTCGAGCCGAATCTTGCCCTTCATCATTGTCTCAATGAGAGACTTGCAGATGCTGAGACCGAGACCGCTTCCACCATATTTTCTCGCTGTGCTAGCATCCGCTTGGCTAAAGGGTTGGAACAGTTTGGCCAGCTGCTGAGGAGGAATACCGATACCAGTATCTCGAACCCAGAAAGTAAGGGTGGCGTGCTCTTTTGTCTCCTTGTCCAGTCGAGCACCAATAGTGATTGAACCATCTTCAGTGAACTTCAGACTGTTTCCAATAAGATTGCCCAAAACCTGATGTAGACGGATAGGGTCGCCGTAGATTAGCATGGGTGGTAGGTTGATGTTTTGTACGATCTTGACGTTCTTCTTGGACGTCTTCTCACGATTGCTATATGAGACGGCCCGAACAACTTCGCGGACCATGTCTTCGGGGTTGAATGCAATGATGTACAACTTCATCTTGTCTGCCTCCATCTTGGAGAAGTCCAAGATGTCATTGATTACCGTCAATAGCAGATCAGCGGAGACTCGAATCGAATCGGCCATCTCGAGTTGATCCTTATTCAGATCACTGTCGCGAAGAAGCTCCGAGTTGCCGATTACGCCATTGAGAGGAGTTCGAAGTTCGTGGGAAACATTGGCCAAGAAGATGGATTTAGCCTTCGCCGCTTCCTCTGCCAGCTTGACATTTCGCTTGGCTTCCGCTTCTGCGTTCTTGGCCTTTGTCTCTGCTTCAAGGGCCTTAGCAAGTGCACGCTTCTGAACGGCTACCATAGAACGGTTTTCTGCAGATATTTTCTCGACATTCTTCATCGCAAGGGCGTTCGAGTAGCTGATGCCAATCTGGTTGACAAGAAGCTGCAGGACCGTGACGTTGCGATCTGTAAACGCGCCCGGTTCACCCTCCAGATAGAGCACGCCAAGAAGAGGCTTGTTGCCATGACAGATCGGAATCGCAATAATACTCTTGCCAACGGGGTTTCTCTGAAGCCAGGACTCGTTGACATTGCCGAATCTCTCGTCAGATATCAAGTCGGGGACAAATACTGACTCAAGGAAGCGGGTAGAGTAGAGAACAACATTCTCTGCAATAAGTGAGGTTCCTGATATAGGGATACCTGGTATATGGGCGGAGGCTCCTTTCTCAGGATCACCACTGGCTGCCACACACCAAGTATCCATATCGTTCTCTTGGACAACAATGGCAGCCAGCGTAGCTGAGCCGCCACATGTCTGTAAGATGACGTCGCACATAGTCTTCAAAAGCTCGTCGACTTGCAGCATAGAGGAGATGACCTGCGATGAGACAAGAATGGCGTGCAGATCGATCATATCGAGAGCAGGCAGTCCCGCCCCGGGCTCGGCCTGAATGTTCATTGAGCCTCGCCATGCCCCTATGCGCTCGCCCTTGTTGAGGTCGGCCATGTTCATCGTGTTGGAAGGGATGCGTGCAAGATCTCCACCGTCCTCTGCCTCTCCAGTCCTGTATTGAACTGAGGTGGCATCAGCGACAAAGTCGGTTTGAACACCGGTATCGCAAGTACGGTAGTTTCTTGTAGGGCCATGTAGTAACAGGCTGTGTTCCTCCTCGATGGCTTTTGAAACACCAAGAGCCCCCATCTGCCGGAATAAGCCAACTGCTTCAAGAAGTGCTGCTCGAGCTGATCGGCGCGCACTTCGTCGGATGAACATACCAGCCATTAGATAATTGCCAAGAGCTTCATCCAAAACGGAATTATGCTCAGCTGCATGATCCAATGCTTGCTCATAGTGCTGAATGGCATTTCCATGGTTCAGGGATAATTCCTCAATCTGTGCTTGCAGAAACTTCATCCAACTTAGGTAATTCATGTCAGAAACAGTGCACCACTCGTCCATCATCTTCACATAGTGGCGCAGTTCCTTTGTGACCTCTTCGACCTGCGAGGAGAAGTCTTCAGTTGGAGAGCAGGGAAGTTGAAGCTTTTGTAGCAGGTATCCAGCACGAGCGAGGCCGTGGAACAGCAGTATCAGCCTACTGTTGTGCGCTGACCATAACATACTAAGCTGATCGACGGCGTGACTTCCGATTTCAACGGCACGCTCATAATGTCCGTACAGGAATAGGGGTATGATCTCAAAGCTCTCATAGAAGGTGACAGAGCGGTTGCTCTTACGGCTGCAGCTGATCAGCCATTTCTTGTAGTTCTCCGCGTTATGTGTCTCGTCGTTCATGACTTCCAAGGCCTTGCTAGTGCGAGTCTTGCCCTGAAGAGCCCGGCAGAGCTGTCTGACGGCAATGAGAATTGAACCTCCTCTGGAATCAGTATACCAATTGGGAATTTCCTCGCAGCCATATTGACAGAAGCCTTCGAGGTCTGAACACGTTTCTCCGCTGAAAAACTTGAAAACCGAGGACACGCCGTAGCTCATGATGGTTGATATCCTGTCACCAGCGACTGATGCATACTCCACGGCATCCTCCATCTGAGCCATAATCATGGGCATCGTCATGTGAACATGTCCGATACACATTGAGTAGAGCATCAAACCACGGGCGAGAAAGAAAGGGTCTCGAGATTGGTAGAGCAGCTCTTGGGATATATTGCCTAGCTCCACAGCAAATTGTGTCATATTGAACCGGGACAATGCGATCATCGCGAGATAAAGGAATGCCATTCCAGACTGTGGATACGCGCCCCTTTCGATGTGCATCTCGACCATCATGAGAGTGAGATGATAGTACCGTAAGCCGTCACTCCACCAAGCAGCGCTAATGGTTTCGGCCAGCACGGCTCCCACAGGTGCGACACTGGGGTCTTCTGCTTGCTTATAGTTGAGAAGTTCGCCACGTCCCATCGTTTGAATTTGGATTGACAGGCGCTCGAACTTCTCGTCGCACTTTTTGAAGCTTGGCTCATCATCGACAGTGACCCCAAGGCCGACCAGGCAATCTTTGAGTGAAACTAGAGCAGAAACGGAATCACCATTTTGGGCGTATATTCTTGATTGCAAGACGTATGCCGATGCTTTGTCGAATGGTGATTTCCCATTCTTGAAAATAGTGTTGAGAATCTCGTTGGCCGCGTTATACTGACCCATGTAAAGATAACACTCTGCTGCTCTGAGATGGAGTTGCATTGTTTCATCGTAAAATACATCTTCTTTGCCTTCTGTCCAGGGATCATCCTGGAGGAGAGTAAGAGCAGTATTGTAATATTTTGCGGCTGTGGGCTTCGCACCGCTCTCTGCGGCGGCTTGGGCACAGCTCGTCAGCAGTTTGCGATATTGGCAACGGTTTGAAATCCGTCTCTTTATAATGTCAACCGCTGCACAAATATGCGAAGCTGTGTTGTCCAGCTGTTGATTTTCGCCGCCATAGTATTTTTGAAGTGTCTGAGCAATAATGAAATGCATCTTCCGAGAATTGCATTCCTGAAGGTCTGCCGAAGCATGAATGTATCGGTCATGGGCAAATCGAAATCGATCATCGGTCTCACTAGGCACAATGATATAGGCTTGTATGGCTGCTTGAAGGCCAGCAATTGCCTCTCCTTGCGAATAGGTTTTGTGTGTAAACGTCGCACAACATGACCCCTTATCATCCTCATGGTAGTCAAACTCACCCCCCATCAAATGACATATGAGTTCAAAAGAGAATGAGTTGCCGATAAGGGCAGCCCAAGCGAGAAGAGTCCGCGCTGCTGCAGGAAGCTCTGACAGGCGGTGTGTTATGAAGCCTGTATCAAGTATGTCGTAATCTTTTTCCCCTTGGAATTGCTCAAAAAGCCTGTCAAGGTCATAGTGCCACTGACTGTCTCTGTAATCGTACCAGATACACTTCTTCCGATGGCAAGCACTCAGCATCTCCCGCATGTAGAATGGATTGCCAGCCGTCTTGGATTGCAACACCAAAGCGAGAGGCAAAACTTCTTCCTTTGGTCGGCAAAGGGCTGTCGAGACGTATTGAACTATGTCGTCTTCGGTCAGGGGTGATAATGTTATTCGCGTGACCAAAGGACCGCCCGAACGAGGGTACTCTACTGGTAGCAATTAGTCGTCTTTCATAGGACTAGAATCTATTAGTACGTACCTTCGCCCTCAGGGAGATGAATCATGCTTTGGATTTTATCCCATGTGATTTCTTCCGTTCGGTAGGTCATGATGATGACCATTTTCATCCTCGAAGCGATGATTTGGGATATGAGCTCCATTGATTCATCGTCGGCAAAGTGAAGATCATCCAAGCAGAAGCAGATGAACTTGTGTGCAGTGAACACGCGAAGTACATCTAGGAATATGTTCATCAACCGCATTGTCTTGGTTGATGTGCCCGTACGAAGAAAGTCTGAAGATGACTGTGAAGCAACGCTGGGGTTCCTAGCAATTGGCTTGGGTGAACTTCCAGGAGATGACCCCCGTCGTTTTAACCCAGACTTTCCATTTCCTCTGATGGCAGCGAATTGTAGAGACGATGAGATCGAACGGCCAATGGATGCTTCTGGGGGGCCGAGAAGAAACTCCGGGAGGCCCAAGAGACGGTGCAGCATTGGCCAGACGGGGCGAACGAACTGCTTGAGGCCCTGATGAAAAGGGGTCTCCGTGTTCCTCTCACCCCAAACTTGCTTGAACAGGGACGAAAGCAACTTAAGCAGAGGTCCAAATGCTGTTCTCCTTGCGGTGTCAAATTTCGCAGTGGCACAATAGCCCCGCCGCCTAGCATCTGCCAGAACGCTCTGAACAAGACAGCTCTTTCCAAGACCTCCTGCACCCTCGACTGTGACAACTTCGCAATGGTCGCGCCGTCTAAACTTGGCCGATCCCAGCTGTCTTGACAGGCTGGATGCTGTCGACTCTACGACGCTGTGGCGATTTTGGGAATCGGGTCCTGAGCTATCGACAAGACTACGTGTCTCAATTGAAATTGACTGGTGTCTTTCCCATGGCCTGGCAATTCTTGGAAGGGTCCCTGATGGTGAAGATGAAATTGTATCGCCAGACACCGTCTGGGTATCCGAAAATAAGGGGTTGAAGTTGCTCTTTGGTAGCTTAGGGTCAGAAGAAGCAGTGTGGGTAAAAGAACCGCTGCGATAGTTCGTGCCATCCACAGAGCTCGCTCCCTCGCTAGAAATGTCGTCAAAAGCGGCCATATCGTTTGACAGGGTTGAGCCGTCAGAGAACCGGTTCGTATTTCCCTTCAAGTTCATGGCATGGCTTTTTGCAACGCGATCAATGACCTTGTCTAATTCTGCTTGCTCATGCTGGCGGCCGATCATGATTGCTGGAAGCATGAAGAATGACGATACGTCTTTTGTTCCAATCCTCCACTCCTTAAGTGCCAACCAATCTCCGTCACCGAGAAACTCCTGGACCTTGACCAAATCATGGCGAAGCCCGCTCGCCGAGTGATAACGGTCTTGGACATTCCTAGCCGTGCATCTTTGTATGATCCTTCCAACCACGTCAGGAATATCAAGCCTCACTGTAGAGACGTTTGGTATCCTCCGACCAAGAACACCCTGTACGATGTCGAGGGGGCTATCGCCTTCGAAAACTGGTCTCTGAGTCAGCAGGGTCCAGAATAAAACGCCCAAGGAGTAAATGTCGGTCCGACTATCTGGCTCAGCAGGCATTCGTCCTGTCTGTTCAGGGCTTATATATAAGAGCTTGTTCTGTGCTCCGAGTTCTTTGGAAAGCGTTGACCATCCCGTGCTCGTTAGGCCATGTTCAAACGAGCGAATCCCAGACCCGAAAGACATAACTTTGACCCGCCCAGTGTTGATATTGAAGTGAAACGCATCGCCTCGAATTTCGCCATGGATCATGCCAAGGTTGTGGTGAAGAAGCTCCAGACATTGGGTAGCACCTATAGCAAAGTCTAGAAAGTATTGTAGAGAAATTGGCGGGTGCAGTTCGGGTTCGTTCTTCCGTAATGATGTGAATGTCTCTCCTTGTGTGCGAGCTCTGTAGAAAGCCGGTCCCATGTCCAGCACTTCGAGTAGATAATTCGGTCCAGGATACTGGTATATAGAAACAACAACCTGTGCGCGATCGCCGGGAAGGGGTTGTAGCCTAATCAAGTCGATAGGTTTAACAATGTGCTCCCCTGTTGGATCTGAAGTGGCAATTAGGGTTTTAGCTATGTGGAAAGCCCGCTCCTCTCGCAGCGCGTGATATGATAACCGAGCAAAGACTGGTTCTTCGATATACGCGGCATCGCTTGGTATATTGGAGGACGATGAGGCTGGGGGTGTTATTGCTTGAGTATCGTACCCGTCGATGTTCGATATTTGGGCGTAAGGTTCTAACGGCGATGGGCGGCCGGAATGTAGCCTCAGGGCGGGTCCTGGGCTTGAGGCATTGTGAGAGCTCGAAGGCGAAGGCACCGACGACACCCACCGCGTGCCGATTACATGCCTAGAAGTGGTCAGAGAATGAGATGAACATGGTGGAAACCAGCTATAGTGCGAGGGCTCATGATAAAGATTCGCAGAGTATAGCGGAGAATTTACCAGAAGTCGTATGAAGAATGGAAAGGGAGCTGGCTTTCATCCCATGTATAACCAGCTATCTGACGAAGTCGCTCGTATATTCGAGGCGGGGGATCAAGAAGGTCGTCGGTAACGAGAGAAGCCCCGTCCATGATGGAGCGCGAACGACGGCGCGCCTTGTGGATATCACAATCGGTGTCGGTAGCAGGTCAGAAAGACCACGAGAAGCGATCGTCGGTGTTCAGTTCAATTAAAGTCTTAGGCACATGCAAATGAAGCGCCCATCATCGGAGATATATCGGCCGTGGTTTCAACGTTGATGGCGCAGAGCAATGACTGTAAATTCAGTGTCGGAGGATGACAAATGGGAAAGAGAGTCGGGCGCAGCAAGATTCAGCGTACATAAATAAATCAACGACAGGAAGGATATGGGATATTGTATGTAGGATCTACGTTTGGTAGGCCGAGTGTTTGGTGGAACTTTTCCGGGACAGTGTGCGGGTAATCTCAAGACTGTTGAAAGTGATATGATGTCTATGACGGTAGAGGCTCGCTATTAAAAGGCATACGGCAGATCGGAGTAGGCGAGGTAGTGGTAGGGAGTCTGAGGCTAGGAGAAAGAGCTCGTTGATCCTGCAACACTTGAGTGAAGAAATGGTGAAGTCAAATGCAGGACAACCTGTGTTAGTGCGTGGTGGTTACTGTACCATACCGTGACCGCCGAGCACAGAACACAGACAGGGTGGGCAGGAGTTGGATTAGGTTCAAGTTAGTTTAGATTTGGGATGAGTGGACTGTCAGGATTGAGGTGGATGGATGCCCGCCCCTCCCCAGGCTTTCCCCATGGAAGTGAGAGACAACTACGTACTTCGTATTACCGTGACATATTACCGCAACACGTAGGGAGGTTGGGTTTTTTGTTTATATTAGCAGAGACATTGAGTTTGTAACTTAGTTACTTTCCAGCCCAAGCATAGACAGTCTTTATTCAATCGATACTTGAACTGGACATATCTTGGCGAGCCAACCATATTCTCAATCGAGTAGCTCAGAACTAATTGGTGAGAATTACCCATGTTTTTGTGTGTGTGTGCCAAAGGATACAGGGTCCAAGTCTTGTTCACGAGCTGGTCCCGTCTTGAATTAGTAGTGGATGACGGAACAGCAAGGATATCATCCGGTTTGACAGTTAGGCCTCGTACCCATGGTGATTGGTATTGGTGGTAATGACCCAGCCTCTGGCTGAAGAAAGTAGGCGCATCAAGTTTCAAGCAGAACACGTTGTGATTCATTTCAGGGTAATCATACATATCTCCTCTTACCCTGCATATTCAGCTTCGATTGCATCATCCAGCAGTCTAGTCTGAAGGTGCTGACTTGACCCCGTTTCAAACCATCATGCAGAAACAACTGTGCTCTCTTACCACTGTCATCGTGAACCTCATCTCACTTCCCCACCGTCTCAGTAACCATGGATCCCATTGACTTTCTTGTTTCAGCCGGAACTCTACAGTGTTTCTAGCGCCACTATTCCCGCTTTGGGCAGCCATAGCAACTCAAGCTAAGAATTTCTTATCTCCTGGTGTTTCTTTTTGCCCATCCCTTCTGTTTTGGCCAAAGTTTACAATGAACTAGAAAATTTTCTCCAGTCTCGTGCTGTCAAGGGGAAATTCCAATGTCCTATTATAGCGTACCCCCAACTTCACTCATGGCCTGCTGTGCTGTATCAGAATCTCATTGTTGAAGTCAAGAAGTTGTGTGGGCTTCACAAGTTCAGCTCCTGCGCAATGGACCCTTGTGGCGCCGTTTATGGGGGCAGCACAACCAAGCAAGCGCTCCACTTGCTTATTGACCTGATCTGTTGGTGGGGTGCCTTTGGGCACATTCCTTTCGAGATGTGAAGCTGAAAGCAATAGGATTTTCTTCCGTATAATTTGATAATCGCGGGCAACAACATCTCAATTACGTTCTCACGTCTACCCCTAGATTGCACAACGTAGGTAGGCCATGATATAAATGGCAGGGGTTTATATGTCACTGAAACATCAAGCATCTAGGAAACAGTCACGGTGAGACAACAGTTCTGATGAACAGGAGCTAAACCACCAAAATCCATCCACGAAACGATGTAAACGCCCTAGAAAAGCTAGAATGGCTTCAACAACGGAAACATGAACATGCTCTAAGCTCTATTGTATGTTTTATACTATTATGTATCTGTATAGGATAATCCGTTCATTTGTCTAACCCTAGAGCAAAAATCCCAGATCTATCTCTATCATGCCCCGCGTTGTCAAGCGGAATCTTATATCCATCCATCCAGCTAACTGGAAATCTTCACCAGCAGCGGCCTATGTCTCGTCATCAATCCTAAATTCGGACTCATCGTTTCTCGAGGCGCTAACTCGCTCTCCACGAGGTTTTCTTGTACACATGTCTCTTGAGATATCAAACAACGTGCCCAATCATAAATTGCTCACGCTACACCTTCAACTCCATTCCATTGGCTTCTGAATTTACTGGGCCTTGGAGTGGCTCGGAATATCCTTGGTGCCGTTGGTCTGAGGAGGAGCCACAACGAAGTTCTGAGTGAGGCGTCGCTCAGTGTTCTGGCGGGAGTTGACAAAGTCAGGGTAGTTGAGGGTCAGCTCGACGGCACCGCTATGAATGGCATCGACGGCCTCAACTCCGAGCATGAAGGAGTGGTCCTGATTACCGACCTCATATCGCCAGCTGCCGAATCGACCACGGGACAGAATGTCCATAGCCTCGAGCTTGGGGAGGACCTGCTTGAGGACACCCTCGCGCTCGAGGGTGGGGGTGGGGTAACCATGGTCAAAAGCACGATGGTAAGTAGAGACGATCTCGTCCTCGGGCCTGATCATCTCGGTGTTGATGAGACCCTGGATGCTATCCTTGAGGAGGTTCTCGACATCGACAGGCTTCATGGTAGACTGGGAAACCTCCAGCATGATGGACCAGTAAGGCCCCTCCTTAGCCTCGGAAGACGCAGGCTTCTCACCATTGGCGAGGTAAAGGGTGGGGAGCTTGGCATCTTTCTGAGGCTGGTTGTAGGGGGAGTAGTTGGAGAAGATAGTGGCACGGTAGAAGGGACAGTTGTCCTCAGGGAAATACAACCAGCACTTGTCGCCGATGCGCTCAGGCCGCTCACCTCGGATACCGACACCAATAACGTGGGTAGTAGAGTAGTAAAGCTCCTTGGTGAGGTTGACGAGCTCCTGGTTGCCGAGCTTCTCGGCGAGGTGGTCAACAGCCATGGTGTTGATGAGCTTGTTATAACCGATGGTGCTACCATCGGCGAAGTAGGCAATCTTCTTCTCGGCGTCAATCTTGGTGACCTCACCCTGCTTGCCGAATCGCTTCTTCTCCTTGGGAATGGTCTCAGCGACGGCAATCCAGATACCACCGGTTCCATCACGGGCTGGGAAACGGAAAGTAGCGTTGGGGCCCCAGTTACCAGCGACCTTGTTGAGGATAACGTTCTTGGTAACGAGCTTAGCATCGGGGGCAGCGACGCGCTCACCGAGCCACTGGCATTGCATCTGTTAGACTATTAGTACACTACCTCCACCGTATTATACCAAAACTGTGATCGTACCTTGGTGGTAGGGACGGCCCAGACTTTGTAGTTGTAAGGTCGCATGAAAATGTTGGCAATACCCTCACCCATCATACGGACAATCCATTCATCGAAGTCCTTAGGCTTGGTGTTGGCAACACGGCACTCAAGAGCAGAATCGATGATGCCCTCGATACAGCTGACCTGGTCCTCCTTGGGAAGCATGGAAATGTTGTTCTGGAAGGGGTAAGGAACCCAAAGGCCCTTGTAGCGAACGTAGGAGATTCGCTGGTGAGTGTACCAGTCATCGTCCTTGGGGAGAGCCTCGTCGAGGCAGTCGTCGAAGTACTTGTAGTGGGAGAAGATAACGTGGCCACCGACATCGTACAGCTAGAACGATTGCATGGTTAGGTATGCGTTTGTGGAGGTTGCAAGACGACAACTTACGAAACCCTCGGGGGTGATGTCAGTGCCAGCAAGACCACCAGCCTTGTCAGAGGAATCGACAATCAGCCATGAAGGACCGTTCTGTTAACATCGTCAGCTGTAATTCTCGGCCTCAAGGTAAAGGTGGCGGTGAGCGCATACAATGTGGTTGAGACGCTTGGCAGCACCGAGACCAGTAGGCCCCATGCCAATAACGAGGACATCAACGTTACTGTAAAGATGATAGATGTCAGCAAAACTTCTTTTGTATAAACAAAGAGCGCTTTCTGGAATACAGAGGCGTTAAGCAATAGCAAACAGGCGCAATAGCAACTCACACGTCGGCCATGGTGGGGGTATTAGATGAAGCTGAAGAGGATGGATAGAAGACTGCAAAAAGCACAGAAATATGCAGACACCGACAACAATGGAGCGACGGGGAGGAGAAAAAGTTGTACAGAACAGCAAGAAGACAGCGCGAAGATCAAGTCTCGTGGTTGCTGTAGATATTGACCGCGATTGCAGAAAGTGAGGTGGCTTTAGGAGTCTGGTAGAAAAGGAGACGGTAACGGATGGCGGGGCTAAAATTATTTGGGTCCCCTCGACCCTCCTAGCCTCCCTTAGCTGGGGCCCCACCCGCGGGCCCCTGATACATGGTGGGTGTGGGTGGCCTGGTTCTAACATGGGATTGGATGATCTATGTGATATATTTCTCTGGTTGTTGGTAGCACAATCAGCGTCAGAGTCATGATAAAGACGGGGACTCTCAGTAAAGGAGATTATTTTCAACCCAGCTTAGGTCGTGTGTGCTTACACCGGACCTGCATAAAAATGTCAGTTTTGCAGCAGTTACTTTGTAGTGTAACCAGGTAGGTTGGCACCTATGGAGGCAATCTCACTGCCATGTACTCCGTAGATTGACAGATCAACCTTGTCGCCCAAACGAGGAACTGAAAGGTAGCCTCCACTGTGTATAAGGGTCCTTCGACGACCAGCCCGTCCTGGACAGTTGCCAAGATCGCCTTCGACAGTAGAATACGAATATGACAACTGGCTACAGTAGTCGCAATACTCATATTGCATGAAATCTTAACGGATACGCTATCCGGCCTATGTGTAACGGACACTGTGCCATGAATGGGGCCAACTAGCCTCTTTTCTTTGTAGCTGTCGGGGTGGCTCCCGTCGTCTCGACTCCCCCAAGATCCCGTCAACTCCAAAATCAGAGTAGCGTTCCGAGTACCATGAGGCTGATCTTGCATTAACTTAATCCGATACCTTGGTTTGATATACTTGAAACCTGCGTTCCCAGAATAATCAACGCATTGCCAACTTTAATGCTGCGGTTTGTTAGAACTTTGGAAAATGACGGCCAACGGCATACTTGTTGGTCAAAGATCCCACGCGATGGATTCGATAGTCTGTTGGTACTGTACAAAATAGGTCCACAGAGTCTTTTTGCTGTAATTTCCTAAGATGAGATGTAATTCAAGGCTCCATGTTAGATAAGATAAGCGCGCTTGACTGGGCAATTGAGCACACTCCTTGTCATTCTATGCCGCTGGCCAATCCAAAGCAAGCTCAAGACTTGATCTCAATTTCTCTTCTGACCATCACCAAATTAAAAACGAAGCCACAACTCGATGCGTGTTTCTGGGTTGGAGTAACTGTATGTATGTGTGTCATTCTTGTCTGAGATCTGAGCTGAGGCTCGTTAGACGAAGCAAACAAGCTCGTGTTCCAGAATACCCGTCTTTCGTGCAATCCGAGCTCTTCGCAGTTTCTATGAAACAGTTGTCAGGAAAATGTCACTGATTGTTGCTGACGGTCAGCCTGAGAAGGACACATGAAAATATGTAATGTCAGGGGTAGTTTGCAAGACGGGTGAGTGGGGGATTCTGAAGCAGCGTTGTACCTGTACAGTGCACCATGAATTCGGCTTTATCATGATAATATACGGGATGTCCAATGATTGTCCTAGCAATTTCTATGTTCGAATCTCTTAAACGGAGTCTGTAGTAAACTAATGTCACTAGCACGAAGCGGTCAACGGCTCAAGGAGAATTATGCCTATAGTTGGTTCACAATAGTTGTTACATGCATGTAATAAGCTTTCGTCTCTCACTTCTTTCTTTGGTCCTTACCTCCGTTAGTCGAGTGATGATCGCGGCTACTCTTTCCACAATATCGGCTCATGTAAACCGACCTTGAAACTATTGTGGTCGACATGCTGGAGCAACGAGATGAAAGGCCGGAAGGCCACGCAGAAGGCTTCGTAACCTTCGGTCACGAAACGTCACTGGGCCCAGATGTAGCAAAGGATCAACTAGCGGTTTGTGAAGTGTCCCCACCAGATACAGCTGTTTGATAATTTCTGACAGCATTGTATGGACTCTGAAACAGGAAGCAGACATCAGGATCGGTTTGGCGTTATCTGTACTACGCAGTTTTATCAAGGGCCGACCGTGCGTGGCTTGCAACGCGAGGCTCGCCTCGCGGGAGAGCTCCCGCCCTCTTCAGCCTGGCCTTGGTTCGCTGAGGCATGGATGTTACTCACAACGGTAATAGATCTCTCCTATCCGCACGACGTATTTTGTTACCAAGGGGCACCATGTAAAATGCCTCATGCTATTGTTTGTTCTCTTGAGGATAAACTTAATGTTCTGGAACTCTAGAGTTGGTATCCACCATGAGCCAGCTTTGAACAATGCACGGCGAGTCCTGGCTCGACTTGGTTACAGGGACCCCTTCTGGGTTTCCAAGGATTGATACATTTCCTCGGCTCGGTTTGATATCACCGTGTCTCTACGTAGGATCTCTACATATGTAATAAGGCTTTCTGACACCATCAAAATGGGCCCTTGATCCCCTAACAATGCTTAACCGAAAGCCAAGTTCGGCAAACTGGGCTGAAGAAACGGCCCAAGAGGACGGACCTCTGGGCCGTCTCCGCTGGATCTGCATATATGTGGATGAACCGGTGTTGAGATGCTGGTTACGTTTTAATGCCAAGCTGGATCTACCGATTAACTTGTTGGAAACATGACATAGCAGACTATGATGGATACTTCAGGCCACAGCAAGCTTTCTTAAGTGGCGATTAGGATTTTAACGCGTCACACAGTCTGTTTGACCAGCAGGTGTAGCTCTAAGGGAAGAAGGAGCATAACGTAGACCATGATTCGAAGTGGGTTGAAGAAGCTGTTCTGGCTGTGTGTAGTTCTAACTTTCCTAGGTTATAAGCTCAATCATTCCGTGCCGCCGCTGAAGGAAGAAAAAATGCTTTATGTTGAATACCTGCCGCTCATGGCAAAAAGGTGCAAACCGAGACGAGATTAGAGTGACGCATGTTTCTGGTTGAGGGTGTTATACGAATATAGACCGTGTAAGTGAGGGCCAGAACGTCAATGTCATGGGAATGCAAGAATGAAGCTTCGCAGGCCATGGAATCGATAGACCGAATTGATTGCCTCAAGCGAATAGTCTGAGATTTACGGAGTATGGAACTCAGGTATTATGTGAACCACCCTTTACTTGCTTTTTTGGGTTTGTTTCCTTTACTAGACAGGATCTAGATCTTTCTTGGCTGTATTTAGACGAAAACGTCCAAATGCGAGATGGTCCCGGCAGTTGAAGGCTCGCCCAAACAGGGCAGGGTGTGAAGGTCTCCATTGTTGACAGTTGACAGTCGGAGATACCTGAGGTTAGATTAGTACCGAGACGACGGCAAGTACTCGACGATATGTATTCTCTTCTAGAAACAGACAGCCATTAAAGAAACAGTGCTGATTGAACGGCTAAAATATCCATTCCAGCATGCATTTGTTCTTTCTGTCGCTGGTCAGTGGTTGATAAGTTAGTACCTACATCTAATAGGTTAGTAGTATCTTGAATTGAGCCATTCAGCCACAAACATTCCTTCCCTAAACTTTCGCCATCATCACAAAGTCCAGATTCGCATCGAAATGCAGTAAGCGCACAGTGCAAAGAGACCCCCCCCCAGCTTATCTGACAACGACGATTGGAGGGCGATCTCGCAACGTGGGCGGGATGATTCGCCAGGCTTGGCTCGACCGTAACAAGCGCAGATTCCCCTGAATAGAACAACATCAGCAAGTTCCTGTTCCAGTTACAGTATCTGTACATAGTACCTTGCATCCCTCCAGTAGTTACCCCTGTACACGCGTCAAATCAGCTTTTACAGGCTTCAGGCCCCACACGGCTAGAGGGTACCAGTACCTGAGTACGTATGAGAATTGTCTCGTTCTGTCATCCACTTTCTTCGTGTTCAACTGGCTGAGGGCTTAGTGCTAGTTAGGTAGTCAGTCACTGCAGGGTCGGCCACTCAAGCTGAGCTTTGTGGCTCCTCCACTAATATGCGTTAAAATGCTAATTTCAGAGGGGAAACCCTTCCATAACATTTTTTTTTTTTTTTTGATTGCCGCGCCTCACCCTTGACTGATTCCTAGCTTACCTACCTTGCCTCCAACCAAAGTAATAGCCCACACCACACCCCCTGGACGAGATTTGGAGATCTAGTCAACATTGCCTATTCCCCTTTTACCAACTAAAGTACCCTTCTTCATCCCAAGCCATCCCTCTCATTCCTTTTTTCATTTCCTCCCTCCTCCTCCTTCTTGTACCAGGGACGAATTCTTGTCTTGCTACCTTATCTTGTTTCTTCAGTCTTTCTCTTTACCCCATCCCTTCCGAAACCAGGCCACCTGTTCAAGGAGCTTAACCTTTTTTTCGCCTTTTTTCTCTTCTTTGAGACCTTGTCTCTCCTAGGCCCCGCCAAATTGCATAACAAGCACCCCTCGCCTCTTCCGATTCTATTCCATTACTGGACTCGGCTGTCCGTCCGCTCGTTTGCGCGTCCCCCTAAAATCTGTCTTCAAGGGGTCTCTTGTCTACAACCACGACTTTTCTCGCCGACAGCCTCAACCATCCTCAATCGCATCCTTTACATCACCAACAACCAGAGTAATCATAATGTCCGCTGACGAAAAGATCCGCGTCTCGGGCGAGACGCCTCGTGCGACCACTCCTGTTCTTCCAACGGTTAACCCTGGTCTCGAGAAGTCACAGTCTGCTCGCGCTTCAATTCACCCTACTTTCTATGTTATGTCAGTGTTTCCTCGATTATCCCACGAATTGACTTTGCGATGCGCCAGTACCTTTGCTAACCACATGGTGCAGTGCATGGATTGGTTTTTCATCATCCGTCATCCTGTTCAACAAATGGCTCCTTGATACCCTCAACTTCCGTATGTTGTCAACATTATTGGGATGTATCTGCTCCTTTGCTGACATGCCAACTCCCAGGCTATCCCGTCATTTTAACGACCTACCACTTGACCTTCTCGACAGTCATCACTCAGATTATGGCCCGATGGACTCCTTACCTTGACGGCCGCAAGACGGTTAAGATGACAGCTCGCGTTTACGTCCGCGCTGTTGTTCCCATCGGTATCTTCTTCAGCTTGAGTTTGATCTGTGGAAATTTGACATATCTCTACCTTTCTGTTGCTTTTATTCAGATGCTCAAGGCTACCACACCCGTTGCCGTTCTCATCTCTGGCTGGATTCTGGGTGTTTCTGCTCCCAACCTCAAGCAGTTCCTCAATGTCTCCGCCATTGTTATCGGTGTTATCATTGCTTCCATGGGTGAAATCCACTTCGTCACTGTTGGTGTGCTCTTCCAGATGGGCGGTATCATTTTCGAGGCTCTGCGACTTACCATGGTTCAGCGCCTGCTGAGCTCCGCTGACTACAAGATGGACCCTCTCGTCTCTCTGTACTATTTTGCTCCCATCTGCGCTGTCATGAACGGTGTGGTTGCTCTCATTTGGGAGATCCCCAGGTGCTCGATGGCTGAGGTTTACCACGTTGGTCTCTTCACTTTCTTCCTGAACGGTCTTTGCGCTTTCATGCTCAATGTCTCCGTCGTCTTCTTGGTATGTTCCCCTTGGCAATTCCTACGCAACTTGATACTAACGAGACTTAGATTGGCAAGACTTCAGCTGTCGTCCTCACACTTTGCGGTGTTCTCAAGGATATTCTCCTGGTCATTGCTTCCATGATGATCTGGGGCACCCAGGTTACTGGTCTCCAATTCTTTGGTTACTCCATTGCTCTTGGTGGCATGGTCTACTATAAGCTCGGCTATGAGCAGATCAAGGGCCACATTGCTGATGCCAACCGACAGTGGGCTGAGTTTGGTGCTCGCAAGCCCATTCTCCGCAAGGTTACCATCATCATCGCGACCGCTTTCCTCATCTTCACCTTCTTTGGTGGCCTTGCTCCTGGTTACTCATCGGAGGTTGATCCCGCCAGACTGGCCAATGAGGTGTCTAACCGTTTCGGCATCAACGATGCCCAGCACGTCTAAAGCTCTGTACTATACGGTGCTGATGAGAAGCAAGACCCTGACGCTCACTTCATATGGCGGACGGCGATCTAAGGAACCTCTTTTCTATATCCGTTATTTCCTTATGTATTACGCCCAACCAAGTTATTGAACTTGGTCTGAATGTGTCCACTGTCGGGTTGACTTGGCGCTCTTTTCTGTAGATTGGAGACTTTTTGATATATTCTGTTTGATTGGGGAAGTGTGGTCTTATGAAGTGTAAAGCCATAGAGCTGGGCGCAGAGCGCGAGGTAGCGGTCCCATGCATGAACCGCATCACGAAAGGTCTAATTGATGTGTAACTCTAGACGGCGTTTGGCCATAGACATGTAGAAACGAAACGGTTAAGAAAAACCTACCATAACAAAAGTTCATTTGATATATTTTCCCTCTTCGCTTGTGCGAGTAATGTACGTATTGACGGTAAATTTTGATTCATGTTATGGATTTCGTAAACCTCGTAGACATTCAACCGTCAAGAACAGTCCTCAAGGTCTATTCAACACCTCATTGATGGCACCAATTCATTGAACTCCGCCAGTGGTATCCTTCGGTCGGGACAACACGTCCGTCCGATCCGCGTTGTATATTGACGCTACAATCACGCGGCAAGTAGAGATCTGGTTGTGATTTAAGAAACTTCATATTGAGCCCATAAAAACCGGCGTTCCTTAATGCCATCGATGCTCTATACATCCCGCCAACTCCCTAACCGTGATGGAGAAACGATTCATTTTTTAAAACTCTGTGGTGCGTGGTTAGCAGCGTTTCCAATTCCAATGCATGTCAAGAGCACTTGGCGGGCTTTGATGCAGCTCTGCTCGAGTGGTATGGCGCAGCGATGGTAACATACTGAGAGGGGTGAAGAACCATCGGTTCTTGCCGCTGGTGTATCGCTCCTCGAGCACCTTCTTGACAGTCTTCTTGGCATCCTCGCGCTGGGAAACCTCCTTGAAGGTGTCGTTGGAAACGGCGCCCTTGAGGCCCTCGAGCTCCAGGGTGTAGCGAGTGGGCATCAAGTGGTTGTAGTTGATGACCTTAATGAAAGGCTTGATCTTGTTTCGCTTCTCCTGGCGGGTCTTGGACATACGCCGGGTGATC
This sequence comes from Fusarium gaditjirri, assembly GCA_013266175.1. Classification (NCBI taxonomy): domain Eukaryota; kingdom Fungi; phylum Ascomycota; class Sordariomycetes; order Hypocreales; family Nectriaceae; genus Fusarium; species Fusarium gaditjirri. Next base: position 255,918 of record JABFAI010000264.1, on the reverse strand, counting down.
TTGGAGGGGTATCGCTCAATGCCGGCAACCAGAGCGTGGCCGAAAGGGTGAGGCTTGTTGCCGTTGTCAACGGGCTGGATGATGACAACCTATTTGAAGCACATCGAGTCAGCGAAATGTTTCATTGAAGAAAACGATGGGAAGAATCGTTTCCCATCATAGCATTCCTGCGAGTTCTGCGCTCCGTGTCGTCTCATAAAAAAACACCAATGGCCTCTTCTTTTCAATCCCTTCCCTCGACCCTATCTTGCTGGGATGCCGCAGAACTCGGGAAATACCATGGAATAGCAGTGGAATCTGTCGAGGCGTCGTACCTTCTTTCCGGCGTATCTGCCGCGGGTGATGATGGCGACTCGGCCGACCTTGAGGAACTTCATCTTGTCCGGCGGTATGTTGTCTGCTGGTTAGTGAAGTTGCGAGGAGTTGTCAAGACAAGTTCAAATTACGCACCAAAATATTTTGTGTGGGCTGGTGTGCAAGCGAGACCCAGTTAGTCACATGACAAGGTGCCTTCCATTTTTCGGAGCGTCCTGTGTGCTGAAGGGTCCGTGCATAAGGACCTGCCCTGACATTTTCGAGGCACTCATCCTGTATTACCTAAGCTTGACTTGGCGGCTCCAATTGGAGGGATGGATCTGAGGCAAAGCTCCTCCATTGAGTCAACTCACCTCATCATTGTTCATATACTTGATAAGATAGGAATATCGCGATGCCTGCGCCAACATATATCATCTCCCGCGCTGCGGATCCAATTTTTGGTGTCTTGATTGGCCTTTCAGCTGCAGCAACCAGAATCAACCGTGAAGAAAAGGACAAAGGTCGAACAGCTCAACAGACTCTTGAAGCTGCACGACGGTAATCCCCAGATAACTAGCTTGAAATAAGATAAAAACTGACCACCAGCATAGACGAGTTGGGCTTTCTTCCAAGTCTTCGTGATTTTATCTGGGCTCGCTTCGACACCTGATTCACTACTGGTTTTGCCAACTTTCAAGATCTTAATGACATGTCAAGCCTTTTTTTCTTTCTTTTTCTTTTTGATGTTCTGTCTCATTACATACGTACACCTAGTCACCAAAAGACGGACCATATTCCTTCTTCATTGCTTCTCGAACAATTTGTCCGCAGAGTTTGGCTGTTGGGTTGATACTCACGGCCAAGCCCTTCGCAATTGGATTTCCGTACCTTCCACCAAACGCTAGGTCTTGAGATGCAGCACCCTCAAAGTCGAGCCTTTCCCATTTGGATTCTTCAAGGGTCCCATCTATATCCAAAGAACGATTTAGCATTAGTCTGGCTGTTTTCAGATATAATGCAGCTCTTTGCGTGTGAGCCATAGACAAAGTGCGTGCAACCTGAGGAGAAATAGGCACGGTTGGTGATGAAGGGGTGAGGAGTGCAATTGACGCTTCGATATCGCTCAGTGCTGTGACAACAGCTCTTTTCCTTTCCGCCTGGTCGGGTGACTCAATTAAGGGCGCGGAGTTGTCTTGGGTATCGGAGAGCATCATCGCATCTCCGTATAGCCTCCTGAGGATCTGTACGCGGTTGTTTCTGGCGCTGGCGTAGTTGGGATGCTCAGCAATCATACTCTCAACGGCCGTAAGGCTTTGCTGGTATCCCTTGACAGCAATGTCTTTTCCTTCTTCAGATCCAAGACTCTTCAACTGGGTTTCAAGGCTCTGGATGGAACGAATAATATCTCGCTCCTTCTCAATTACTCGCTCATATATCGTGGCATCTGTGATGTTTGGGTCCCGTGGTAACGAGGAGTCGAGAACGGTACCGGCATATGGGTTTGACTCCGGATCCTTGATTTTCTCGAGAATATTAATGTCGTGTTTGCTTAAGCATACAGACGCCATTTCGACTGTTGCCTAGCAGTTGCTGAGCAAATGAAGATGACTCAATGATTGAATCTGTTGAGATCTTCGATTCTGATGTTCAGCGAGGACGATAGTCTCAGAAAAACTACCTCTGGGGGAGTGAATCCTGGAGCATTCGGGATCTTATGTGACGTGCTGAGCGGCGGGGATGACGCTGAAAAGGGCTGGCTCATGTTCTAAATATCATTCCTGGTATGGGCATGTTGGATAAGCCGACCTGCTTGAAAGGTGTCTCGGCTTTAGCGGGAGATGATCGATACTCAGGCGGCTAGTTCTCTGCATTGTCGTTTATTCGCAAGGATGTCTCGGCCGGCTTTGCTAATGACAGTTCCGCAGTCTACCATAAGGCATGCCGTCATAGAGTGCTCGTTAAGCCGTGTTGGAACTTCTGGAAGTGATCGGCCAATGTCGGCTTGGGGCGGCTGGCGCCGCAGCGGGACACTCGGCCGGGGAAGTTCCGCAGTGATAACCTCACAACCACCATCAACAACCTTCGGCACTACCGCCTTTGAGATCGATCAATTGGGCTCTCTTGACTCTTTGATGATATCAATCAGACCGCTGTCTGGCGCGGAAGCCCCGCGCGTGACCCTGAACCCTGCCATGGTGGGCATGACGGGCATGGCTTTGCTTTCTTACGCCGCAAACGCTATTGGTTCCCAGTTTCATTGAAACTCCGAAAGCCAACGAGGATGTTGCCGATGGATTTGACTGGTATTGGCTATGTTCTGTTTATCCTGGCAGGCCTGTCTTGGGCCGCATAATGCCTTCTCCAGGCGGAGCCGTTCCGTGTAAGAAATGACAAAGAAAGAAGCAAAGCTTGTTGCTTCATGGTTAAGCCGGGTTTGAATCAAATTGGGATTTTTTACATATACTCACCTATAGCCCCTCGTCTCATTCATAGCCATCAACTCAAGTCAGTTACGAACTTCCTGCATACCTAGCTTCTCGAAGCCACCACACGGAATTTATTTGACCCTAACACACAAACCTCAAAACGTTTACTCTATTCTGATATCAAAGACTTACCCATCAAACCGTCTGTGTGTCAATGTCCCCTTCTGCCATCACCAACTCCCCTCCTCAGCAGGCAACTCAGCCTACTACTGTTCCTATCACTTCTGCCCTCGACCAAGCAGACAACACTTTTGCGGTTCAGCCGCCCCCTAACTTTACCGGCTATGACCACATAACCTGGTGGGTTGGCAATGCCAAACAGGCTGCCTCATATTACACCAATCTTTTTGGCTTCAAGCCCATCGCATATAAGGGGCTCGAGACTGGAAGCCGATACTTTGCCTCGTATGTCATTGAGAACAACGATGTCCGCTTCGTCTTCACCTCGCCTCTGCGATCTGAAGCTCATTTCCCGGACGATGAACCTATTTCCAAGTCGGACCGAAAGCTTCTCAAGGAGATGTACGCTCATCTCGAACGCCATGGGGACGCCGTGAAGGATGTTGCCTTTGAGGTTGAGAATGTCGACGGAGTATATCACAAGGCGGTTCAGGAGGGTGCTATTGCTGTTCAAGAGCCCAAGGTCAGCAAGGACAAGGAGCATGGCTCCGTCTCCACAGCCGTCATTTGCACATATGGTGACACCACCCATACCCTCATCTCCCGTCAAAACTATACTGGACCTTTCCTCCCTGGCTACCGAACCTGGAAGAAGCACAGTGCCACTGTGTCGCTGCCAGATGTTCCCCTGGCCCGCATCGACCACTGCGTCGGTAACCAGTCCTGGAACGAGATGGACTCGGCCTGCGCTTTCTACGAGCAGTGCCTTTCCTTCCACCGTTTTTGGTCTGTAGACGATTCACAGATCTGTACCGAGTTCTCAGCTCTGAGCTCCGTTGTCATGGCTTCACCAAACAACATTGTTAAGATGCCCATCAATGAGCCAGCTTTGGGCAAGAAGAAGTCCCAGATTGAGGAGTACGTTATCTTCAACTCTGGACCTGGCGTTCAGCACATTGCACTTCGAACCCCAGATATCATCACTGCCGTCTCAGCCTTACGCGCTCGTGGTGTCGAGTTCATCGACGTTCCCCCTTCGTATTATATTGACATGCGCCAACGTCTCAAGACGGAGCGTCGCAACTGGGAGCTCAAGGAAGAATTTGAGACTCTTGAGCGTCTCAATATCCTAATCGACTACGATGAGGGTGGTTACCTGCTTCAACTATTCACCAAGCCTCTCATGGACCGACCCACAGTCTTCATTGAGATCATTCAGCGCAACGACTTTGAAGGCTTCGGCGCTGGTAACTTTAAGAGCTTGTTCGAGGCTATTGAGCGTGAGCAAGCTGAGCGTGGCAACCTGTAAAAGGGATGTCTCTGAGATGAGGCATATTAGGGGGGGGGAGGGGTCAAAATTGCATCACATATGCATATACACAGCCATATTGCATGGGGAGGATCCAAGGAGAACCAAAATTATGTTGAAGCATGAGACAAGTTTGCCATAGCATGTCATTGCTGCAATATGGACAGGGATATACCACACCACTGCCTACGAGCCATTTGCCCACAGGATACTTAGACTGAAATGAAATAAAACTTGACAGAAACTTTAGTTCCTAATGCGCCGCTTCGTTGTCGTTATGTGCTATGCTTACTCACAGTATTTATGACATGGATGAATGTTGCCTCGTCTTTTGTTCGCCCCTGGGATAACAACCGCCTTTCTCTCCTGAGCTACACATACAGTCTCAACCTCTATGTCATTACAACATCACCGTTGGTATATGCAGCTGTGCCGTTCGGCTCACCCGATGGGGCAGCGACATCTGTCTTAGATAATAAGCTCTGGCAGCCCGGGCAGTTGTGGACAACCTCATGGGCAAAGACGTCACAGTCGATGCAAAAGTGTTGCCCACACACTTCACATGCATATCGCCCGCTTTCACTGACGCCCTTGGCTGTCTTTGGTGCGCCACTGTCTTCTCTAGACTTATCAGGTGCTTTGCCCTTTGTGGGCTCAGGAAATGGCGCTAAGCATGAAAAGCAGGCTGCAGAGCGGCTTGCTTTAGTCCAGGGCACTTCGACCCAGTTCCGTAACGGGAAGAGATGATGGTATGAGCGGGCAAGATGCGTCGATAGAATAAGGGTGAGGTCACAAGCTGGACACTCAGCTGGGATACGGCACACACGAGCGCCGCAGCGGGTGCAGAGATATCCCTCTCGGAACGGCCGATTATGGCACGCGCAGTAACTTGTAGTCCCGTTGGGAACGAGTGTCCGGGACGGGAAGCCCATCATGAGAAGACTGGCTGTGCTCTGTTCAGCCGTGCGTGTCACAGGAGGTGTCGTGGCTGCGAGAAAAAGTTCGCGGAAATGGACCTCGTCCATCGCGATGTTGTATTGTGACTCATCGCCGGCATTCGTTCGTGAGCACAGATCAGCGCAAATAGCGACCTGGGCGGAAAGACCGACAATCGAAACACGTATTCGATCCGTGATTAGGTTGCCAATGGTTTCATGGATATCGCCGGGGTCGCTCGATAGTAATGCGCCATAGATAATGAGGACTTCTCGTGTGCCGTGAGAAGGCGCATGGCTATAGCAAGTCAGATTGGCTGTCCCTCCATCGTGGCGCAGTTTTAAACTCACAACAGAGCTCCTCGACACATCTCCAGAGCGTTCTGCAAGCTTGGGTTGCCTTGAGGATCTTCGTTCTCCAGCCCTTTCAGCTTTTCCAGGTGTTCTGTCGGGTTTCCTCCGACATCGCTAATCCTTACAGCAACACCATCTCGCATGCCAATGATTCCTAGTTGCGAAATAGGATTTTGTTCAAAGAATTCTCGCACAAAGGCCGTCGCGTAGCTCAGCATGAGGCGATACCTTGTAGGTAGTAGATCCTTCTCGGTCATAGCGAAGGACATATCCAGCACAAGCACCATATGTCGAATAATTCCTCTTTGTAGGGGCGTCGTATCGCGTAATAATCGCTTCCGCTTCTCAGCCTCAAGCGCTGTGAGGCTTAATATTCCGTCTTCTTCCTCTGGTAGATTTGTCTCCCAAGTTCGTTTCGAGACTTCCCATGCTCTAGCTGAGTCGCCTTTTCTCGATTTGGCAGTTTTAACTTTCGCGGCTTGAGGATCGTCGTCTGTTACGCGGTGATCCATGAGATCATCATCCGACATGTCGGCGACATACTCGCCGTCAGAGTCGGCCATGGTCGTGGTTGTTTAGATCGCGTTTTGGTCAGAAGACGAAGATGTCGAGAGTGGTTATTTTCATAGGATCTATTTGTAGAGTCGGGCGCAAGCCGATAGCTTTCTTTGGGAGCGATGTTGGTTGAGAAGGAGAACAAAGACAGTTGATGATGGTGACGGAATCAAGTTCACAAGGCTGAAAGAGGTTTACAGCCTTGTCTATGAAGATCCACTCTTTAACTTTTAGAGTTGATCGCCTAGCCAATCGCGCAGTCGCAGGAAGAAGCTTGGTTAATCGGTGGAGTTTGACGGCGACCGACTGCTCAATATAATAAACATGACTGATATAGCATTTTACTCACATAGCTGACCATTGGGATAATGTTAACAGTTCTTCCATTTTTCAAACCGCATTCCTTCAATATATTTCAACTTTGACTTCTTATGCATTAGTCGCTCATCAGGGTATAACTTCGAAGCCTAAAACTAATAAATACTATATACAAGCTGGCGTGTAACAGGTCATTCTACGACAGCATGTAAAACCAGACTACCCCAACAACTGTTCTTAAATAGAGGTCCATTGGCAAAACTGCAAAAACTGCAAAGCGATCCTCCTTTCATATCTCACCATGAGTCGCAGATAACTCTTCTTGATGCAAATACCCAACTACCGGTCTATCGAGTTGCGTCGCATAAATGGCCCTACAACTCAAATGAAAATCAACTTCGCTTTACTCCAGAAAAAATCGTATTCATCAACGTGTGTACGTCGTTCGACCGTGAGCTCAGCCGTCGAGTGTAATGAGGGATATCGAAACCGAGAAAAAATATACGCCACTGAACGCCATCCCAAGAACAATACCGCCAAAATGCTCAAGTGCCGCATCAGGGGTAAGTGTTGGTTACAGGCATGGGCCAGTCGTCCTCAGTAATACTGGACCAGAAAACCCAAACCATGATAACAGATAACAAGGTGAAGAGCGTTTGGAAAAGGGCACCATCAATCTTTCCACTCGTGCCGTCGCAGATATACTTGCTGATCGCGTAGTTGAAAACCTGACCGATGGCAAAAAGAATGGCTGCTGCGGCAAGATAAACCATAGGACGCGTCTCGCCCAGAATTCGGATTACAAGGATAGCCTCAAGAACAAGGAAGGCGACGAGGAGGATTAGAGGTACAAGTTGGTAAAGGACGTAGAGGGCGATGTTTCGGTTCCTGGGGGCCTCGTAGCTACCGTCCCAGTAGCCAGTCCACGAGAAGCCGGTGTCCAGGGCGATGTAGCCAGTTCCAATAAGCAACAGAAGAGCCGAAATGGCAATTAGGGCCATTGAGAGTGGCGTTCCATCGTCAATGATCTGATAACCAACAACGGCATTAAGCATTAGAATCCAACATGTGGCAATGATCATCCCGATATGGATAGCAGAGAAAGCCTGATCTTGTTAGTGCACTGTGAAACGGAAGAGAATCAGAAGAAAAGGAGAGAATTTGCGGTCTTACAATTCTCACGCTGCTGTTCAGTGGAAACTCTCCTACTGAAAAGATCTCGCATATACTGATGATGATGTAGCCGATGAGAAACATTTGCATCTCCCTTCGACCAACGGCAGCTCGCTTCTTCTCGGATCGCAACAGGAGAAAGACAGCGGTAACAATGGCAGCTCCGGCAAGGAGGATTGATCCCAAGTTTCCGAGATGCCGTCCTCCACTCAGGGAGATGCCCGTGAGCTCGCAGCCTCCCCAATTGCCATTCTGGTCGTGGTTCTCGGACAGAAGCTATCGACGATCAGTAAGGCCCCCATTGTTTCCGACTCCACATGACGATGTATGGCGTAGGTAGGTAGGAAGGTCGGACATACATTACAGACTGGGAGAGTCGAGTCTCTGCAAAAGTCCTGTTGCACATAAATTAGAACGTGAATTCTGTTGAACGACAGAAAATCGAGGGCGTACATGAAAATTTCCAAATTCGGTAGACCCCATTGTGATTGCGGATGCGAAGCTCCTTGATCAAAGGGGGTGCATCCACAAGCAACCACAATTGGGGAGAGTAGAGCAAGGTTGAGTTCGAGGTTGAAGTCGGCTGAGCAACAGGATTACAGACAAAGGAAATTTGGGAGGACGTTTAATCGTATAGGTTTCGTCGGATTTTCGTACAGATGAATCAAAGATGAAGATGTAGAGTAGAAACAAGGAAAGAGGATTTTCTCGGCCCCTGGTCAAGCGAGCGTTCGTGCGGTGGTTGACTTGACGGTGTCGTTGCTAGGACGGGGCTGCGGGTGGCTGGTGGAACGACAAAGCTGGAATTTCGCGGTGTGTCCAGCTCCTCAATCGAGAATGTAGAAATTTGCGACAAAGCTGGAGACGCCGCAGGTAATAATTAATAATAAAACTGCTTTTGTGAGAATAATTCTGACGCAAGATGCGACATCCAAGCCAGGTCAGATCGTGACGTTAACGCGCTGATTGATACAGAAAGAGCTGGTTTGCATACACACGCGCGAAAAAGAGGCGGCGAGAGCCAATATAACATAATGACCCAGCGGGCCTCTAGCAGGTTTTTGGGTAGTCTCAACGATGGAGGACACCCAGTTCCAGGGTCGCATCACATTGAAAGCCCCGTCTACGCCAGGCCAGGGCAGGCCAGCAGGGAGGGACTCAGCAGGGTTCCCTTGGATGGCAAGTTCCAATTCGTTCCGTTGGTCAAGTTCGGTAGCCTTGGTCCGTGTTCCCTAGGCTCAAAGGTACTTCCGCTGACTCTCTGTTTCTGTTTCTGCGTCGGCTTCTGCATGCATGTTGTGTTGTTAAGGTGGCCCCACGCCTAAGCTCAAGGGCATCAAGATGCGGGCTTGCTATTCCCTGGTCACTAAAACGCAGGTACCTACGGCAAAATGGCCGCTGAGTGGCTGTTGTAGCGGGCTTTTGAGTAAACGCTAACATGTTTGCAGTTAGTGATTGGCTCGGATCATCAAATTGCGATGGGCCACGCTTGATGAAGCCGGGGTCAATGAGATTGCTGTTGCAGGCATGAGGCAACCTCATCTCGTGCTCTGCGCTGAGTTGATAAGTTGAGTTGAATCGAGCTTGTTCACAAAACACATAGTCTGTTGGAGAGGGAGGGACTGTGGGGCGGAATGGCATCATTTGAGGTCAGGTATCCAAGCCTAGGTAGGTACCTAGACGAGTCACAGGTCGAGTCGTTGTTGAGTACAAGATTTGGTAGACATGGAAGTTTGTAAGGGAGATTCAGATAACGAAAGGCATGTTTACTTTGTTTGTTGGTGTTATGCATTCTCGCATCGGTGAACAGTACCTAGACTGGCATAGGGCTTTGATCTTTCAGCATCACATCCCACCAATCGATAGTACCTCATGGAGATGTGAGAAGCGCCATGCAAGTCACGATGTGGGTGGATGATAGATTTCAGTGCACATGAACTCATTTACGATGCAAACCAACCACTCCTCAATTTGATCTTTAATAAGTCGATTATAGCGTCTATTTCTGGCTTGCATCAGCCGTCTTGCACTACGGGCTTCTGCATCTCATGGTTCACATCATCATTGGTCTCTAACCTGAGTACTGATGCCCTCAAACATGACGCTAAATGCTGTGTAAGGATATTGAAGGCGGGTCGCAGTGCAGCCGTTTCGTTTCACTCGTCCAATTGCGGCCTAAAGCAAATTACAGTCTTGGCATTGGCTTTTTGGTGGCGCTTTATGCTCAATGCTCAAATATTAATATCAATGATCTTCTCCAACGATGAATCACCTGCATGCTTATTGCGAAGCGAGACGACTCCCTTCGCCTTTACCCCATCCTTTGCCAAGTCGTCCTATCCCTCACTCCATGTGTGGAATATAGACGTTAATATGCGCTTAATTATTTTATTCTAAGACCTGCCCTTGGCCCAATGACCCATGTCTCCCTTGAGCTGCTAGCACATCTCCAAACTTGGAAGCTCATTGCCAAGAGATTTCTGAATGCCCGCCACAGCCGGCCAAGGAACTTGTGCGAATTCCGGTCTGCTTTCAGTTCCATCTCATCCGTCGTTGCCACGGCCTTTTAAAGATCAACAACATCAGCCACGTCGTACATGTGGCCCACATTCTATTCTTGCTTCCCGCTTCATCGATATTCACTTCAGTCTCCTGCTTGAGTAACCTTTCCACCATTTGGGCTGAATCCAGACCCCAAATTCGCGACTTTTTACATCAGCGTGCAGCTGAGCGCTGAGTTGGTCAGCAGCTAAACCTCTTTTTCCCTAACTGATCGTCTGTGCCAGCAGACCCTGCTTTGTTTCAGAATCACGACAAAGTTGCTTCATCGACGCTTGGAGATTTCTAACTTTACTGTAATTGGTGCTTCAGGTTTTCAACGTCTTGTTTCAGGCCTGTTTTCAACACCGCATTGCGTAAACCGACTTAGGGGGTCCAAGACTACCTACTACACCTTTCTAATTAGGAAATGATAATAATCAGTCAACGAGTTTGCTAAGCTCAACTGAATTAGGTATCTTAAACTATCCTAAACTCGTCTAAACATCTCTATCAACTGGGGTTCATGTCCCTTGTTTTCCATGCATCCCATATATACACTGCGTATGTGTTATATCTTAACATATCTTAACCCAAAACCTATCCATGTGATGATCCTTTGAGAACTGAAGCCATTCATGCATGTGGCGCAGCATCATCCATGCTCGTTATCTTGTGGCTGCACTTGGTACATCTCGATCGTCCTTTTGAAGTGACGCTGTTACTACAGGCTTAATCGGTGTTCCTAGGCTTCATACGTGTATTGGTGACGACCAAGGGGCGAATCTTCTTCTCTTCCAGAAACTAGTTCCTGTCCTCCAGGGCCCTCAGGTTCTCGACTTCGGTATCAGCAATACATACTACCGTTAAGTGCTTTGTCTAGCTGAGTTGGTGCACACTCATGAGACAGTTTCCTTGTCCGCCAGAAATCCGAAACACTGTCATTATCTCACCAACTAGTAGGCATTATATTCTCCCAGTTACCTTAATAACTAAACTCGTCATCCACTTGGATCCAATTAGGATGTTTATCAAATTTTGCTACACTTTAAAGAACAGGATAAAAAGACAGGTATAGGGTACCCTACCCAAATCCATAACTTACAGTGATGAGAAAAATCAAACTTCAGAAGTTAAGCAACATATAAGTACTGGCATCTATTTCGGTCGGTCCTGGTAAATATCTCATGTGTGCAGTGATGCTTATGGGGCTCGGATTTTCATCTGAAATCGCGGATCATACCTGACGAGTGAACATAATCATGGCATTCCACTACAATACACCTATAGTATTTTAATCAGTGATGTTTATGACCAAATTGTCATATTATATGGCCTAAATGAACTGTCGCAAGCTCGCAAATCCCAAAAGCATGGCTTGAAAGGTACAATAGAATGGTGGTCTGCCAGAGGGTCATGGACGTAGTTACATGAGCTACTACTACGAAAAACCTACGAAAATCACTGTTCAAGTCCCACATGCCCCCTATAAAGCCAACACTTGACGCAATTATATTTGAGCAGCTGAAGAGCGTGTGGATATAGGCATGTGTGGACACGAGGCGGTGGGTGATATGAAGTTGCGATTTTCAACCAAACGTCTGCTACCCAAGGGGGCACAATGACAAAAGAAAAAGCCGAAAGCCGAAGGCAGGAAACACGAATATGCATACAAAAGGTACTTCAGGCTATCTGGCCTTAGCTATTAGTTATATCTACTGTGAGGCTCGCGGTATTGCGCAGTTATAGAGCACCCCTGTCAATGATAGATGAAGACAAGAACTAACACGAGCGCGCAATGAACAAGTAGCAAACGGGACGAAACACGAAGGATATCGTATAGCATTTAGCTTAATGATAAACATCAGGTCGGGGTTCCTATTTCTGTTGAATTGATTTCTTTTGAGAAATCCAAAAACACCACGACCCATCCGTAGACAGCAGAGGCCCAGCTTGGGCAATTCCTTCTGCGACACAAACATTAGTGACCACCATCCCAACTACAAACACCACCTAAGATGGTTTACAAGAGGTTGTGATCAAATTTATATGCCGAAAAGGTTTCTGGTGCGAAGACATCGAGTTATGCACGTATTTCTTGTCCGTGAGCTTGCCAGACTCATATCTGAGTGACATTGTGAACAGCCCGATACAATCAGACGGAAGGTTGTATTGGGCATTCGGAGCCCGAGGGATAAATTCATGAAATCATGAAGGGGAGTTGTCAGCCTCTCCTCACAATCCCTATGTTTACCTTACTCACTTACTACATTCTCGCTCTTGTTACAGACCCTACTTGTAGCTAATCAAAAGATCTGGAATGAAGTTCACAGATGTGAGAGTCACTACATCATATTTGTAGGTAGTTCAAGGTTTCTGTTTATCCATGAGGATTTCCATGCACTTTTGTAATTCACAGGTTATGCTTGTTGTCCGAAGACTGTGATTTGCTCATGACAGTGGCACAATCTCTCCCATTCTGCCCATTATAATAAAGGAAGATGATAAGTCTCACCAGCGAAGATATATTCAAGCATTTGAAGAAAGACAGCGATAACATTGATCATATTTGGTTCCTAGATCTTCCCTTCATATGTTTGACCAGAGCGAATGCATACCTAAGTAGGTATATAACACGATATGCACAATTAACATGAACCCAGGTCTCATCTGACAAGGGACTGAACCCTGACATAAAATCACGACTGGTGGAACAATGGAGCCAATGTAATTCGCCAGTTGGACAGCTTGTTTTCAAAGGGTTGGTCAACATCAGATCGTCGTGTTTTAATCATTCAACCTTGCTAATTCCTGGTGTACGATAGCACGGCCCATAGTTGAACTTAGATGGATAACCTTCCTGAAAAGCATTGCCCATTAAGAGCAAAGGTCCGTATTGATTTCGGAAATGCGTGATCTGGTTATAATATCAAGTCAACAACTTTTGCGAAATCTGCAAAACCGAGCATCTCGCATTTGACAAACTCAATTATGGATCCTGTCCAGTCCCACAAGAGTGAACACTGGAGATAGAGTGACGTAGTGTGGATCCACTACGAGTCGAGTGGGCCCGCCAACATCAGTATCTCAAGAAGACCATAGGTGGAAGACCAAGTCACTGCGAACCTGAATTTACCCTGGACTACTAGTTGTGTGAGTGGAACTCGAAGAATATTGAGATTTCAGTCTTCCCTCTTTGCGATAGCGTATTCTAGGGTGGAGGATCAAGTACTTGATAAGTACATCAGTTCTAATGTGCCATGTAGTCTGGGGGTTACTTAGTATGTGGAGAGAATTTCCTCGTGAACATTGACTTCGTGGGGAAAACCAACGATTAGAACCGACCGCTTTTAATATTGGATCTTGGTCAAGATCGGATTGATCTGGGGTTACAAAAATTGTACTGCCTGAAAGACTCATCAAAAGACGAGCGGGGAGCCAATGGCTCACCTATTTATCAACACGTCTCAAGTTGCAGATGAGGATAAAACAAAGCGCATGAACTGCATGTCCCGTCAGGAGGGAATACCGGAGCCTGCATATTTCCAGCTTCGCGTCCACAGTCACTCGAGTTCCAACTGAATGAGTAACAATGCATGTGACTGGCTATGCTCGCATAGCCTTGGATGCGATTACGAGTCAGATCTAGCGGCGCCTCATCTGACTTGTCTCAGCTGAGGAGAGATTTTTTCAGAGCGGCATCCTTATTTTATTAAGAGAAACAATGGTTTTGGTCAACGAAGCTGCCTGTCCAGGAGAGGCAAGAACATAGGAGACCTTGATCATAAGCGACGAAAACATTTATGTAATTAAGCATAAGCTTAGGGGACTCTTTACTCAGTTAATTTTGGCATCCTCTTCTAAAGTCCTAGGTTTTTTTGCTCCCCAAGGCCTGTGAACCCCCACTATGGCTGTCTTGGCTCTATAACGCGTCCACACCCCACACTTCACGATGGTTCGAAATGACCTACGACGGGCGGCAAGCTTGCCAGCTTGCCCCGAGCGTTTATAGTGAAAAGCGTGGAGAAGTGCCCGCTTGTGAACGTGGAGTCTCCTAGACACATTCTCAATCCAGTTCACAAACTTGAAGCACGTGAAGGTACTGTATTCGCAAGACCATTGAAATCGAGAGTTTAAGGCTGGCAGAGATGAGCCATTATTACCCCTGAGAGAACGGTAGAAATTGAAACTGGATAGAGCGAACTGGCTGATGATCATGCAATCAAGCAAGATTAGAGATTTGGTAAAGTGGAATCGCTACCTACTGTACTTGAGATAGAGTAGCGAGTATGGAGATCAGATACTGACAGCTAAGTCAGCCAGGCAAACGCGACCTTGACCTCCTGAAAGCCTCCCCTGAATTGCAAACTCCCGTACATACTATTTTCCAGCAGCCGGTCGTCCCCTTGCTTGCTCTCGATCGAGTTTTAGTCGTCGACTTGTCCTATCCCTCAAGTTACTGCCCTTCCTTCATCTTGAACAGCACATTCTTCTTCTTTATTCCCCCTTCGTTACCAACCTTCATCCTTCTCATCAAATCACCTCTTTTCGCGCCGTTTTCCTCACCCTTAAGTCGATCATTTCCCCTCCAACCTTACTGCTTGCACATTTTCGTGATCGCTGCCCCTGCTGCTGTCTCGCCTGACTATTATTGAGATTTGTCACTTGGTGCAGCAGCTGTCCGCTTGAGGTCCTGTCCTGTCTCAATCGTGGTCATCTGCCTATCGTCCACTGCACCGACCCTAGCCAGCTACAGCTTACCTCCGCGTGCTGCACTCCAGCCTTTCCCCAGTTGCGACTCCATCCTAGGCAGTTTGATCTTGTCTAGTTCGTTCTGTTTCTGAAGATCGTTCATCAATTCAGCCAAAGGGCCCATGACAGCGCTTTGCTTGTCGATTGTTACCGCGCATTCCGCCTGTACCGCATCGCAACCTCAGGCACACGCAATTTGTCCAAGGTCACTCCAAAGTACCTGATCCCCAAATCTACGCTGCCGAGTGACGCAGTTTGAGCTACCACCAACCAGGGGTCCCAACAAGCCCAAAAGAACAAGGCCTGATACAGCTTATCTCAACTGACTAGGAACCCACCTCACACGCCCAATTGTCCCAGTCAGGTATCACTATCTTCTGCTGTGTTTACCAGTCAGCCTTTTTTTTTTTTATACCGACTGAATCCTGCCATAGACGCCGATAGACCCTGATTCCGTACCGTCCACACCCCGGTCACCCGACCCCATCTTTCCCATTCCCCTCCGTCTATCGCTGGGCCGTTCAAGGTGCCGATGACCTCGTTGTCTCTCGGCCTTTCCCCTTCTCTTTCCGTGCCTTTTACCTTCAATCTCTCTGCAGACGGGCGCTGCTGCTTAACAGCCCCATCTTCCCATAATTCCTCCATCAAAGTCTTCACGTCTTCCCTCAAACATTCCTCTACGGACCCTTCGTCCTGATAATCAACAACACCAAGACCCGGATTCACAAGCGACGTCATTGCTCGCGTCCCGTAACGACCACGATCGTGACTACGACGACGATAGCGACGATAACCGCCAACACCGCTCCGACGTTGCCAAGTCTCGTCGTCACTCGTCTTATTCTGGCTCCGAATCGTCGTGGACCGACACCGGCGATATTGGCGAGCAGCTGGCCGACGAGCACGACCCTGTTCGTCTACAGCTCTCTTCAGACGTTGAGGACGAACTTCTGGCCAACGTTCATCGTCGACACTCCAAGCACGGCAACCAGAAGAGGGTTCGCATCCAGGACTCACATCACCACCGTCATTCTCAGTCGCGATCTGCCCTTATCAACAAGGAGGCTATCGAGGTTCCTAGCTTCAACCCTCCAGGTCCCTCTCGCGCTGAACGTGTACTCGGCGCCATCATGGCCGGACGTACAGGTTCAATCCATGGCCTAACAGGCAAGGCCCTGATGTAAGATTATGCACTCTCGTCACTTGCAATGTCATAGACTGACCTTTACCAGCTACTTCACCAGTATCTTCGTATCACTTGGTGTTTTCCTTTTTGGATATGATCAGGGTGTCATGTCAGGTATAATCACGTAAGTTCCAATGCCTGTTGAACTCGTGTTCGATTTGACTAATCGATTACCAGTGGACCATACTTTATGGATTACTTTGATCACCCTTCCAAGGCATACGTTGGTACTATGGTTGCTATCTTAGAGATTGGTGCATTCATCACTTCCCTGATGGTCGGCCGCATTGGCGACATCATCGGTCGAAGACGTACCATCTTTTACGGGTCTTGTATTTTCTTCGTCGGAGGTGCTCTCCAGACCCTGGCTACTTCCATGCCTATGATGATGGCTGGACGTTTCGTTGCCGGTTTCGGAGTTGGCATGCTCTCGACCATTGTGCCTGTTTATCAGTCTGAGATCTCGCCCCCTCACAACCGAGGAAAACTAGCATGCATTGAGTTCACTGGAAACATCGTCGGTTACTCAACATCTGTCTGGGTTGATTATGGCTGCGGTTTCATTGAGAGTGACTATTCTTGGCGCATTCCTCTTGGACTGCAATGTTTCATGGGCGCTCTGCTTGGACTCGGCAGCCTGGTCATTGTTGAATCACCTCGGTAAGTCAATCATATTTAGTGTGTGTCGAAATGGCTCGCTAATTTCACAGATGGCTTTTGGACAACGACCATGATGAAGAAGGGATGGTGGTCATTGCTAACTTGTACGGAGGTGGCGATATTCATGATCCTAAGGCTCGAGACGAGTATCGCGAGATCAAGATGAACGTCCTTCTTCAACGCCAAGAAGGCGAGCGAACATATAAGGACATGTTTCGGCGATACAAAACCCGAGTTTTTATTGCCATGTCTGCCCAAGCGCTCGCCCAGCTCAATGGCATCAACGTCATCTCCTACTACGCACCGTACGTCTTTGAGTCTGCTGGTTGGGTTGGTCATGACGCTGTCCTCATGACGGGTTTCAACAGTCTTACATATCTCATGTCAACAATTCCTCCATGGTACCTGGTGGATCGTTGGGGTCGACGCAAGATCCTTCTTTCTGGCGCCACAGCCATGGCCATCTCACTATCGCTCATCTCTTACTTCCTCTTCCTCGACATCAAGTGGACTCCTCGATTGGTTGTTCTGTTCGTCATGATCTACAATGCCGCTTTTGGTTACTCATGGGGACCTATCCCCTGGCTCTATCCTCCCGAGATTCTCCCTCTTAGCATTAGATCAAAGGGCGCCAGTCTGTCGACAGCAACGAACTGGGCGGCCAACTGGCTTGTGGGTGAAATGACGCCTATCCTCCAAGAATGGATCAAGTGGCGCATGTATCTGGTTCATGCATTCTTCTGTGTGGCCAGTGTTGTTATTGGCAAGTTCTTTTGTCATGTCTGAGCTGATACGATCGCATTGCTGACATACTATAAGTTTACTTTATCTACCCAGAGACCTGTGGTGTGCGCCTGGAAGACATGGACTCGCTCTTTGGAGACGCTAGTACTGTTGCTGGTACTCCTTCGTTACACGGCACTGAAACTGGCTCTTTAATGAGGGCCGGATCTCCTGTAGGATCCTCTCGAGGGCTTATTGGACCCTCATCTGCTATTCCCGGACTTTCCCTCGACCCCCCTGCGATCGATGATGACAGCAAGTCCCAGATGCAGACTGGCGGTGATGAACGAAGTATTGGTGGTTGGCTATCAAGAGTGGTCGGACGAAACAGGTCCGACAGTGGCAGCAGCGCGCAAGGTCGGTATGCTCCTCTTGGCCAACAAGAAGAAGCCCGAGAAGGCCGACGTGATGACTATTGATGAAGTCTTTTGGAGTTTGTCTATAAGAATACCTGCATATAGATGGCGCACGAGGCGCAGGATGCGTTACCGCCAGGATAAGATAGCGTAACGATCGCCTTGAAGGATACTGGAGTCACTTGATGGGAAAGAATCAATTCAATGTGCCAGGGCCTAAAGGAGCCTTACGAAACGAAGGTGGTGTGTGTGTTTTTGGATGAGGATCGTTGCAATTCTTTGAAGATCTATGGATCGATATATTTAGACCGAATTTTCATGGAGTTAGACGGCTGATAATGGCCTGTATATCATACATAATGAGAGAAGCGGCTTGATACAGATAGAGAAGTAACCATGTTGAAGACAATGTTGTCGCTACTCCTGAGTAAGGTTTTGCTCTCACAGTTTACTGTCATGAACTCGATTTGTTCCATAATAGTTAAAGTGGACCCATTACAACTTTCTCACTCATCGTAACTGGAACACCAGTGACACCCAAACTGTCTATCCAAATTCTGCAAGCATGGCTACCCCGACCGAGATAAGACACGCTTATCGAAATCTGTATCGAAATCTTCTCAAGGCAGTACAATACACAATTCCTGCTCGCTTTGTAGCTCGCGATCAACTCCGGACGGCCTTTCGCGAGCCAGGCGCCACATATGACGGACGGGGCATCAAGCGAACCATATGGTTTCTCCAGGCGGCAGCAAGAGAGAAAGGATTGGAGCATAAGATCCTGAAGAACTTATTGCGAGTCCAGCAGGTGAGATACCGGAAAAAGGATTACTCGACTTATGATCCGTTGAAACATGCAGAGTAAGTCTGAATCAGTTTTCATGTGTGAGCAGTGCTTATGTCGCTATTAGACAAGAGATGAAGGATGCGAAGGCGACTGCGTATCATCATTATGATATGACGGTCGCTATGCTTAATAAAACTATGGGCATCTGTCTCCGCTGAGATTACTTGAGGCTCCCTCAAGTTTATGCGAAGAAGAGCAATTTACTAAGCCCAGGACTGGCCTAGGAAACCTGCGGTAGCTGAAGTTCTTGGAATACAGACACACATATATCAAGATCTCAGACAAAGAAGGAGCAGAGATACAGATGCGTATTTTGCCACCAAAGCCCTGAGGTACTATAGAAGCTCCCCTTGTGGCTCTTCATCGAGACGATGAAAGGGACCTGTACATCAACTGTCATATACACCTGGGGCAAAAGGAGTTGTATGGTTGATGGCAGATCTTGGACGGAATAACCGGCAAATTATTGGCATGCGTTCTGACTTGGGAATTCCCAATTTCCCGAACGGAGAGACCTTAAATAGTACATGTACAATACATTGAACAAAAACCACAATCCTCACTACCTAGGCTAACCGAAGCCTTCAACGCCTCCATAAATGCTTTCCCTTTGTCTGTGATAGTCTTTTCCTTCAACCATGCTTGCTGGGTCTTTTGTCGGCGTTCGGGAGGAAGCTCTACTCCTCGCTCGGAACGTCAATGTCGACACCAAGCTCCTCGGAAAAAACCTGGTTCAGGCTGGATCCATCACGAACGTAGATCCAGTCACCCACAGCTGTGCCCTCCTTTTCATTCTGGCTTTCGCCAAAGAGGCACCAGTCGTAGCGCTTCGGGCCAGAGATGGGAGACGACAGCCAGATCTGCTTATTGGGGGGCTGTTTGTTGATGATATATGTACCCTTGTCAGGCCAGCTGATGCTGAGGACTCCAGCCTATAGATAAATGTATTAGATGGGGTTGGACGTTAGTCGCATAAGCTATACGTACTGAGAAGTCGACGTCGATGTCTTCTCGCTGATCCTGGAGTTCTTCGAACTTCCCGACAACATTATCGAGGTACTCGTCCGCAAGGTCATGGTATTCTTGCTCAGTAATATCGGCTACAATAGCATTTTGATGGATCTCTTCGGCTTCGTTCAAAGGCTTGGCAGGATTCTCCGTATCAGGCATGATACCCCGCTTGCTGGAAACCGAAGTCGAGAAGCATTTTTGTGAAATGGTCGATCGTATGGAAAGGTGTGTGATTGCAGGAGCGATACGGAAGCTTGAGCGGCAGATGGGTGTTGAAGAGCGGATCGCTCGTGAAGCCAAGCGGGAAGCTTGAAGTGAGATTTGTCGGGGCATTTGTTTGTTAGAAGTCAAATATCAGAAATTGCGTCCTGAGCTATAGTATTTAATGGTTAGAAAGGGCCCGTAAATGAAGACCAGAATAGCATTCGCGGTGAAGAGCTCGGTCAATCGCTGTCATTCAGAAGATGAATGAATTGAAGCAACCAAGCTCCCCGCGGCCTGGATAAGTGCAGCTGCCAAGTGGGACTGACCAATTGCACCATGAATTTCCATCGTCAGTGGAGGTACGTGCTGGGATTGCAGCTCCCGTATCCCGTCATCAGCTCCGCGTCTTCATTGCAGACACATGCCCCACCATTCACCGTTTCGACCTACAGTACCATTTGAACCCATACCTAACCTGCTACACTAAGTCATCCACATTGGTTTGCTTGAGGGCATGAAGAGCTCCAGCCCTTAATCATGATCAATGCCTTTCTGGTCTTCAACGGCCAAGGTCAGCCTCGTTTGACCAAGTTCTATACCCAATTGGTATGCCTTGTCCCCTCCAGCTTTGTTGCCAGAAGCTCAGATGCGCCTCATAGGAAACAAGTATTCAACAGCGCCTCATTTCCGAAATATTTACACTCGTCTCGAATCGACCGGCCGGGTCTTGCAACTTCTTACCCCTTCCACCTCTGCTCGCCGCCTCGGGCACCTCCCACACCTCCTCGGAAGAACAGAACGATGTTCCAACACTGGTAACATACCGCAACTATGCGACCCTTTATTTCATTGTCATCTCTACATCGACCGAATCACCGCTTGCCCTTATCGATCTGATTCAAGTCTACGTGGAGGCCCTTGACAAGCTCTTCGAGAACGTCTGTGAGCTGGACTTGATCTTCAACTTCGAAACCCTGCACTCTACTTTATCGGAAATGATAATAGGGGGTGTGGTAATAGAGACAAACCTGGATCGCATTGTCTCAGGGGTAAAGGCGCAAGGAACGGTCGCGAAGAGACCTGTGAACGAAGGCAGAGGACCTACAGGTCTGGGAAGTGGACTTGGTATGGGTGCTAACTTTGCTTGGACTGGGCGATGAAGATTACGACTATTCAGAGTGACGAACGAATGCATGATGGAGCGGATTACAAGATGTGTCTGCCTGTTGAGATATCCATATATGTTTCGTCTCTACGAGACTAACGCCGAACTCCAAGTATTGAATAATATACATATATAATACACTATTTCGATTCTGGTTCGTCCTTTGGGGGATGGAAAGGCGGCGCATCTGGTCGTCGTTCGTATCGCTTCTCGGGATCGACTGTGCCGAATAGATACTGTGTCTTCTTACGAATCTAGTGATGGCGTTAGCAGTTCTTGGTTCTTCAACAATCACATATACGAACCTCTTCAGAAGGCTTATACTTCTGACCCCACCATTCGAACTCGGAGTAGAAGCAGATCCAGATCAGTGCAGCTAGAACTTGAGTTAGATGACAGCCTAGAAATTATAGCATGAGGATGATCTTACCAACAATCGTCAGGAGCTGAGCAGTCTTGACAAACTTCACCCATCGTGGTGCTCGACTTGCTAGGATAATGCGACGTTTGTATTTCTTCTCAAATCGGAGTTGTTGCTGGACAGTAAGCTGCTTGAAGTTCGGAGGCCACACTTTTCGGGCCTTGTAAGGGTTGGTTGCTACCGTCAGAGGAGCCTTCTTGAGAAGACTATCCTTTGAAGATGAGGCCATACGCCTGATCAGCGTGGGAAACATTATGATTAAGTCGCTTCCGACCTTGAGTAACTCAATGGCTCAAGACCTGAAGCTTCGCATGAGGAATGCCGTTAGTGTCAAAGAATCTCCAATAGGCGCCACATCACCGCCACAAAACCACCCACTCACTAGCCACCTTGACACACTACGAGTGTGCCCCGCGATTTTCACCCCTCCTTCCCAAGTCCGTTTCAATCCCTTCCAAACAGTGACTCAAAAATTTCCACGGAATTTCGAAGTGCGTATTATTCACTCAACCTTCATATTTCAACATACTATTCAGGGGAAAAACTGACAATACTTTCTATTCCTTCACAGGTCTCGTCCATTTGCGACCATGGCTTCTACCGATTCCGTTCCCAAGGCCATGGAGGCTCTCAACATCTCCAAGACCAAGGAGCTCAAAGGTGCAGGTCCAACTTCCTCCACCGTTTTCAAGTGACCACTCTAACTATGAGCAGACTGAGAAGCGAGACACTCTGATCGCACTCGAGAAGAAATATCAACAGAAATGGCAGGACGAGAAAGTCTTTGAAGCTAATGCTCCCACCACGGATGAGGTGCCCCTCCACTCCATTTCTGCCGCGGAACTTCGAGAGCAGCAGCCCAAATTCTTTGGAACCATGGCATACCCTTACATGAACGGAACTCTTCACGCTGGCCACTCTTTCTCCGTCAGCAAGGTCGAATTTGCCGCTGGTGTTGCTCGTATGCAGGGGAGGCGAGCCCTCTTTCCCATGGGCTTCCACTGTACTGGTATGCCCATCAAGGCTTGTGCCGACAAACTCGTCAACGAAGTCAAGATGTTCGGTCAAGATTTTGGGGGCTACAATGATGATGAACCTGTCGCCGAAGACCCGACTCCGGTAGCCAAACAAACCAAGGAGGACATCACCAAGTTCAAGGCTACAAAAGGCAAAGCTGCAGCAAAGGCTGTTAAAATGAAGTAATTGTATTCTATATCTTTAAAGCTCTGGCTGCCGTATTAACGTGCTTTGATAGGTACCAGTTCCAGATCATGCAAGCTATTGGCATCCCTACAGAGGAGATTCACAAATTTGCCGACCCTCAACACTGGCTCCAATACTTTCCGCCCATATGCAGGGAAGACCTGACCAACTTTGGTTGCCGTATCGACTGGCGCCGATCCTTTGTCACCACGGATGCTAATCCTTACTACGACGCTTTCGTTCGATGGCAGATGAACAGCCTCAAGGCTTTGAATAAGATCAAATTCGGCAAGCGATATACCATCTACTCTATCAAAGATGGTCAGCCATGCATGGACCATGACCGAGCTGAAGGTGAGGGTGTTGGCCCCCAGGAATACACCGCCCTAAAGATCAAGGTTCTCGAATGGGCCCCCAAAGCTGCCGAGACTCTAAAGGGTAAGCTTCCGGATGGTGTCAATGTTTACCAAATCGCGGCCACTCTGAGACCTGAGACTATGTATGGCCAGACTTGCTGTTTCGTTGGCCCTAAGATTACCTACGGGGTCTTCAAAGTTAATGAGAGCGACTACTACTGTATGACGGAGCGCGCTGCAAGGAACATGGCGTACCAGGGTGTCTTTGCCAAGGAGGGCGTCGTTGAGAAGGTTGCTGAGATCGTTGGGTCCGACATGATTGGCACTCTGGTTGATGCTCCTCTCTCACTGCACAAGGAGGGAGTCCGTGTCTTGCCTATGGAGACTGTTCTCCCTACAAAAGGTACTGGAGTTGTCACTTCCGTGCCTTCTGACAGCCCTGATGACTTTGCTACTGTGACCGACCTGGCTAAGAAGGCTGATTATTATGGGATCCAGAAGGAGTGGGCCGAACTTGAGATCTTCCCCATTATAGAGACACCTAGTTACGGTGACCTCTGCGCCCCTTTCCTGGTCAAGAAGCTCAAGATTGCCTCTCCCAAGGATACAAAGCAGCTCGAGGAGGCCAAGGAGTTAGCTTACAAGGAAGGCTTCTACCAGGGTGTTCTGAAAGTGGGCGAGTTCAAGGGCGAGAAGGTTGAGGTTGCCAAACCAAAGGTCCGACAGCAGATGATCGATGCGGGTCAAGCATTTGCCTATTCTGAACCTGAGCGCAAGGTGGTCAGCCGGTCAGCCGATGAATGTATCGTTGCTCTTATGGATCAATGGTACTTGGACTATGGCGAGGAGTCATGGAAGAAGACTGCCCTTGACTATGTGGAGAATGGCCTTAACACTTACACACCTGAGGTCAAGAACAGCTTCGAAGGCGTTCTGAACTGGCTGAACCAGTGGGCTTGTGCTCGGTCCTTCGGTCTTGGCTCCAAGCTGCCTTGGGATCCCCAATTCCTTGTCGAGAGTCTGAGTGACTCGACCGTCTACATGGCCTACTACACTATTGCACATCACTTGCACGAAGATATTTTCGGAAAGACGAAGGGAAGCGCAAATGTCGCACCGGAACAGATGATCGACGAAGTCTGGGACTATGTCTTCTGCCGCCGCGATATAAGTGATGAGATCGTCGCAAACAGTAAGATCCCGAAGGAGACTCTAGAGAGCATGCGCCGCGAATTCGAGTACTTCTATCCTCTCGACGTGCGAGTATCGGGCAAAGTGAGTGAAATATCAGTGCCCTCCATCAAGTCCAGGGGAAGCTAATAATCGTGCTTCATAGGATCTTATCAACAATCACCTGACATTTTTCTTATACAATTCCCTTGCCTTATTCCCTCGCGAGTACTGGCCGCAAGCTATTCGTGCAAATGGCCATTTGATGCTGAATGGGGAGAAAATGAGCAAGAGCACCGGTAACTTCATGACTCTCCGAGACTTGACAGAGAAATACGGCGCGGACGCTTCTCGTATCGCTCTTGCAGATGCTGGTGACGGTGTAAACGACGCCAATTTCGAGGAGGATGTTGCCGATACAAACATTCTCCGATTATATACTCTTAAAGAGTGGTGTGAGGACATCGTTCGGGATCAGGATCAGCTTCGAACGGGCGAGCTGAATTCGTTCCAGGATGCCCTGTTCAACAACGACATGAATGCGGTTATCAAGGAAGCTATTGAGCAGTATGTCAACACCAACTACAAACTGGCCCTAAAGGCTGGTCTATACGAGCTGACGAGTGCTCGCGATTTCTATCGGGAGGCTTGCGCAGCAGCTGGCTTAAAACTGCACCGTGATCTTACCCTCCGGTATATCGAGGTACAGGCTCTACTGCTGGCAGTTGTTGCTCCCCACTGGTCTGAGTACATTTGGCTTGAGGTGCTGAAGAAGGAGGGCACTATTCATAATGCTCGATTCCCCGAGATCAAGGAGGTCGATGCTTCCCTGTCGGCGAAGCGTGACTATGTACGAAACACTGCCTCCAACGTCAACTCAGCGGAGGGCCTGCAACTGAAGAAGAAGGCCAAGGGTAAGGAGACATCGTTTGACCCCAAGAAGCCTAAGCAACTCACAATCTTCGTCACGGACAAATTTCCAGCTTGGCAAGCGAAGTATATTGATCTCCTGAAGGAGATGTGGAACGTGGAGACTAAGTCAGTCAACGACAAGGAGCTCAATGGAAAGATTGGCAAGATGGGAGAAATGAAGAAGGCCATGCCATTCGTGCAAACCCTCAAGAGACGACTTCAGACTGGTGAACCAGCGAGCGTGGTCCTGGAGCAAAAGCTGGCATTCAACGAGAAGGAGACTCTACTCCAGATGGTTCCTGGATTGAAGCGAACCAGCGGCCTGGTTACTTGCCACATCATCTCAGTCGAAGAGGGCAGCAAGAAGGGAACCAACCTCGGAGATGGAAAGGAGGTGGAGCTTTCAGTACCTGCAGCCGAGCATGCAGTCCCTGGACAGCCAACATTCCATTTTGAAAATGTTGAGGCTTGAATGTAGGAACAAAGAAAAGGAGATGGGCTTACTTGTTGCCAACATAGAATGTATGATACGGGCATGCGTGCAAACTCATCGGTTGAGGTTACGTGTTCCTGCATCAGATGTGTGTACTGTGTGCGCATCGATAGATCTTTGTGTTGAGTTAAAATTGGAAAGGTCGTCGATCAACTATACCAGAGACAGGCTTGCTTTGTTATGCCTGGCATGATTGCCGTGATTTGGATTCTGATCTGGGTTGAGCTTGGTGAACCCCATGTAGGCCTCCTCCCCCTTCGCCTTGACTCGCCTCGATACTCGATACTCCGTACTCGACCCAGTAATCTGGTTTATTCAGTAGGCTATTCTTGTCTGTAGGACTATGTGCGCGCATACTCTTACGCTGACATCACGTAGTGCTTTGCCACTATACAGTAAGCCATTAAAGAGGCAGTGAGAGCGATGAGATTCGACAATAGCCATGCGATGATTGTGATAATTCCGATACTTATTGCCAAGTTGTAAAGCAATATTCCAGAATTTGACAGAACATGGTTGAGCTTACAAGATCGAGTCAAAAGAGACCGGGGTGGTCGATAGCATCAACAAGGCGAGAGAAGGGCTTGGTGAATTGCATGGTTCGTTTCAACACAAGTCTACTCGTATCGAAACAGACAGTCTGACCGAGCTTCTACCTTTGGCTTTTTTCTCCGAGCGCTACATAAACAGGGTAGGGGCAATTGTTAATTTGATATTAAATATTTCCGTCTGCATCTTCAGTTGGTCGGTAACAAACCCCTGGGAAATATAATGGGGTGATAAATGCTATCGAGAAATGTTCCAGTGCAACAAGCAGTAATAATTAAAAAGGGGCCCCGAAAGCTTGTTCATGCAAAAATATGGAGTTTTCTGGGTCGGTCAAAGAAGGCAAAGATTGAAGGGGGGAGATTCAAATGAAGGGCCTGACCATTATCACTCTATCTAGACACTCTCCTTCCACCGTTGATTCAGATTAAAATATTAAATTATGGACAGATTCACTGGTTCCATTGCGCGTCGTGCAGGGTGTGTGTAGCGATGCAGACGACAGAAGCGGTAGAGGACGGGAGCCAGACAAGCCAGACTGCCGGGGGCAAGCTAACAAGAAGCTGGCAGGGTGAGGGAGCTTGATTTTCTGTGGAACCACTATAACAGCACAGGCCATTCATATTCACTGTTTTGCAGGGGGCTCTCTGGTCCAAGACTCCAAGTCACCGACAGAGTTCAAGGCAATCGATCATGATGGAGCTTGTCGGAATCTCCGCACTGTTTCGTTTTAATGCAATGCACGATAAGGAAACGACAATAGAGTGAAGGTGGCTGGACGATTATTCCTGTTTGTTCCCTCTCCCTCTCCCTCTCCTTTTCCCCTTAACTGGTGGTTTTGTGGTTGCAGTTACGGCCGTAACCTGGCCTGAGCTGTTTGATTCTGCTTGCGCGTCAGAACCACAATTAAAAAAAAACCCAACACAGATCTACAGATTATTAGTCCGAGCCGCAAAATACAATCCTAGCACTTGGCCCAGCCGCAAGATTTCAGGGCACAGGATACATAACAGGGCACAGGGATATGGGGGTCTCATCTGCAACTGCGGGAGAAGGGGGAAACAGGGAATACCGGCAGCAGCTATTGGCGCAGATTCCCTGTATCTGCATACCTACTATTATTCCGTCCATGCTTTCCAGTATTAACAGTGAGCGGGTTGGTGTTATTGTACAACGTCTCCAGTTATCTTGTGGTTGTTTTTAGAAACATTCTCTAGCAAAATCGAGCGGTTTTTCTTCGTCTTCCTTTTTGCCTTGGTCTTTTTGCCTGGAAAGCTTGCGCAATCCGCCTCCACCATCCCCAAACAAACTAACCCACGCCCAACCACGACTATTCATGAATGTTCCCTGATGCTCAAAGGTTTAGATACAGTGCAGTATACTCTGTACACATGATCAACACCTGCTTGCGTTTATGACGCAAGACTCTTTTTGCCCAGTGAAACTGTGTAGGTTTGTGGAACTGCACAGCTGATCATCTTGAGGCCTGTTTCCGTTCCCATGAATCTCTAGAGGTTGGCGTTAGGTGGCTAGGCCGGACCTGAGCGTTCTGAAGTGCTGTTATGCTTGGTCGGCTTTCTTTCCCGTGGTGTGCACCCATCAAGTCAATATCTTGTCGTCCTGCATATGGCTACGGGTAGTATCAGATCTTGGTTGGTTGATCTAGCAACAATATATGCATGTACCGTAGTAAGCATCAGCATCAGCGGAACGGTTGGTATGAGGCTGGGTCTATCTTTTTTTTGTTGACTATTGAATTACTCACTGTACAGCTGCGTCAAGCCCGATGTACTGCAGTCAGCCAGTGTACTTCAGCATGACTCAATAGAGAGACCTCATTCACTGGAACTCCAACTGACACTGTAGATTGCGTTGCCTCTCTGCCTTGATTTTTAGACAGAGAAAACAAAAGTCAGTGTGGATCCTCTCAGCTCTGTAACTGACGCACCGGATCAACTTCCTCGTTGAGGCCCTGGCATCTGGCAATGGGTGATATCGAAATATCCTGGTGGTGGAGTCACGCACAGTACAACGGTGGAACTCGAAGACACCAAAAGAAGTGGGTGGCTTGGGGTTGGGATGATGCAACCGCCCCCTGGGGCTGGTATCATGTATCATGTATGTACTGCACTGACTTACTCTCCTGTCAATCCTTGCGAGGCTCTCAGGTATATAGGAGTCGAAGCTCCTCTGCTCGTTCAGACATTCTCTCATTCTCAGCATCCACCAACAACTACTACAATTACAATCGCTACATCAACACTCGTTTAAACCCGATCTAATTCTTTTCCAACTCTTCTACCAACAACTTAAACCGCCATCAAAATGCACGCTTCCGCTGCCGTCCTCGCTTTCGTCGCTGTTGCGACTGCTGCCCAGACCCCTGTGGCCCCCGTTGCTACTCCCGTTGCCACTCCCGGTGCCCGTTAGTTTCAACCCTCTCACGATCCTCTCTTCACGACAGTTCAACTAACATCACGTTAACAGCCACCAACGGTACTAAGCCCGGCTCTGGCTCTGGTTCTGGCTCCGGCTCCGGCTCCACCCCCGCCAACGGCGCTGCTGCCCTCGGCCTCAGCGGTCTCGCTGGTGCTCTCGCTGTTGCCCTTGCCCTGTAAATTTCGACATTCGGAACTTGTACAAGGGTTTGGTGGATATGAGGACATGCATTCTGATGCATAGTCCTGGAGGAACCGTGCTGGTGCGCGTTTAACTTTCGATGGAGATAGATCGGGAACGGTTTGTCCTGACTAGAATAGATAGACCAATGGAGCGAGATCACCTCCAGTTACATTAATACTAATCGCATACCACCATCTTCTGTTGTTTTCATGAAATATAGTGTGTTTTTGTATTACCCAGCCCACTTGAGCCTCTCATGCTCCTGCCTGTCTCTGGAAGCTTGGCAGAGACCCTGAACCAGCGGAGTTATGGCGGCAAATTTATTTCCGGCATGCCGTTTGTGTTGTGCTCTTATCTGGCTAGGGCCTCAATTCCTTCTTGCCCGTCGCCCTTGTAAATCGGCTAATTGTGGCGGCGACACAGCACATTGAACCAGTATGAGCCGGGCTTCCAGGTACCCTGGGAACACTCTTGTCCTACCCATGCAATGGTTTCCGTTCGCATTGGTTTGAGAACGTAGCGAAAAGGAAAATTTCAAGGATTCCGGAAGTTGTGGCCGATTTACCGGTGTCGCGTTGGACAGAGAAGCTTCAAGCTCCTCAACAGGTGTCGTGCTCACGGCGGAAGGGTGACTGTCGCGCAGGGCTTATTCACATGGGTAGTCGAAGTTTGTATGATTCCATCGCCATTCTTGCTTCAATCAAGCGGCTATAGGAACCTGTCCGCCCGAGGTGCCTGAAGTGGGAGGTTTTGGAAGGTCATCCTGAAATTGTTAACAGAAAACCACGAGCAGACCTTGGCCGCAATACATACTAGATCAAAAATAACCCGGATCATGAGACTGCAACTAGGACACACTGCAATATCCTGCTCGTCCAGCAAATCCTCGAGTGTGATTTGAAACTTGTCGCCACAAGGACATGGGAACTGGTAAACTCCCATAGCCTCGTCAAAGGTCATATCCTCGATCTCGACTTCGTCGTAGATAGAAATACCCTCGTCATCGGACATTTTTGCTGCTAGTTGATGGCTGATATGGTAGTAACAAGACAAGTACACTTCGGTGATGTTATGTTTGTACAAAGTGCTCAGAAAAGTTGCCCCGCGATGCGACCAAAAATTCAGTCATCCCTACGGAAGGTGGCTCAGATTGATAAATGTGGCTGTGCTCAATTTGTGGCTGTAGAGTCAAATGTCAATCACATGCTGAGCGTAATAGGAAAGTGTGGGGAGGCTTACACCTGCCCCAGATTCATCGACCGAGGAAGCTTCTGTATGGGGAAACTACTAAGTTACCATCGATATCTCGGAGCTCACAAGACGTCCTTGGCCATGTAGCGCAAGAATCTTACTCCCTTCAACACTTCGAATTTTTCTCCCCTTCTTTGGGCTCTGAATCTAAGACCTTTGTTTGAATCACTACCTGTTTTTTTTTTTTTTTTTTTTTGCTTGATACCATTCCACTTCCAATTCACCCATGCGCTTCGCTGCCTTGAATAGATCTGTGACGTGACGTCGATACGCCTCGGCTCAACCCCAATCTCGACCATTTTTCGCCTTCAAGTGCGACTTCAAAGTGACTTCAGAGTCATCGCTGGGGATCGCTCAATATTTCTGCACCATTGTCAACTTAGTCTACAGAGTCTGCGCGCGCGTAATGGCATCGCAATCGAAGCTCGCCTTGCCGGGCGATCGCACCCTCCGGGGTATCATCTCGCAACTCACAACCCTCTACGTTTCCAATCGTACACGTATCTCACGCGCTGTATGGATAACACTTTTCGCTGCCCTCGCTAATCGAATTCGCCTTGCCATCTCCGAGCAAAAGGCAGCCTCCGTCCGTGAAGCTGCCCAGCGCGCAGCCCGTCGTGGTACCACATCCAGTGGAAGCGAGGAAACACCCCGAAAGAAAGTCGAGCTGAATCGCGAGTTCTTTTGGTCATTGCTTCGGCTACTCAAGATCGTTGTTCCAGGATGGCGCAGCAAAGAGTCGAGGCTACTGATGAGCCACAGCTTCTTCTTAGTTCTCAGGACATTAATTAGTCTACGCGTCGCCGAGATGGATGGTGCTATTGTAAAGGCTCTCGTGAAAGGAAACGGAAAGGAATTCTTGAAGCGCATAGTATGGTGGATGCTCATCGCGGTCCCTGCGACCTTTACCAACTCCATGGTAAGTCTGATTATTCCTAGATACTCGTTGCTTGCTTACGACTGCTTTAGCTATCATATCACCAAGCTGAACTGTCGCTCAAATACCGATCGCGGCTTACGCAGCATATACATGACAAATACTTGTCCAATCTAACTTTTTACGGTATCTCGGCTTTGGATGACAGAATAAAGAATCCAGATCAACTGATTGCGGTCGATGTATCAAAGTTCTCCAATAGTTTGGCTGAATTATACAGTAATTTAGCCAAACCTCTACTCGATATGGTATGTTGAACTGTTTGCACTTGACGATAACGCTGCTGACCGCATTTAGACAATATATACCTGGTCTTTGTCGAAGAGCGTTGGTGGTGAAGGCGTTGTCTTCATGTCACTCCTCGTCCAGCTATCAGCCAACGTGATGAGAGCACTAACTCCGCCCTTTGGAAAATATGTTGCAGATGAAGCAAGGTTGGAGGGTGAATTCCGCTTTCAGCACTCGCGTCTCATCGATTATAGCGAAGAAGTCGCTTTATACGGCGGCCACAGCGCTGAAAAGGACACGTTAGACAAGGGCTACTTTACTCTTATCAAGCACGTCAATTACATCCTCCGTCGACGCTTTTACCATGGATTCATGGAAGATTTTGTCATTAAATATTTCTGGGGCGCACTTGGTCTTATGCTCTGCAGTGTTCCCGTCTTCGTCAAGATGCCTGGCCATATCGCGATGAACATGGGCGATCGAACAGAAGCCTTTGTCACTAACAGACGGATGCTTCTCTCTGCATCAGACGCATTTGGCCGTATAATGTTCTCATACAGAGAGGTTATGGAGCTGGCGGGCTACACATCTCGTGTTGCTACTCTACTGGATGTGATGGATGATGTCCAGGCTGGTCACTTCGAGAAGAAGCTCGTGTCCTCTTCAGGCGTTGAAGGTAACGAGGCTGTTCTCAAGGGACGTGGAACTGTCCACGAGAGTAACGACATCACTTTTATTGATGTGTAAGTTAGAGACCACTGTTCCCTGTTACTACGCTAACCCATTCACTCAACTAGGCCCATTATCTCACCTAACGGTGACGTACTCATCAAAGCTTTGTCTTTCACTCTCAAACACGGAGACCACTTGCTTGTTGTTGGACCCAACGGCTGCGGCAAATCGTCTCTTTTCCGCATTCTTGGTGGTCTCTGGCCTGTTTATGGAGGCACAGTCTACAAGCCCCCGTTCCACGCCATTTTCTACATCCCCCAACGGCCTTACCTTTCCCGAGGCTCCCTTCGTCAACAAATTATTTACCCGGATTCTCTTCGCCAGATGCGTGCTCGTGGTGTCACGGACGTAGACCTTCTCGAGTATCTCAAGATACTTGGTCTTGAGCACCTACCCGAGTTATACGGGGAAGGTTGGGACGCCGAGGCCGAGTGGCGCGATGTTCTTTCTGGTGGTCTCCAGCAGCGTGTTGCCATGGCCCGGCTCTTCTACCATCGCCCTAAGTACGCTATTCTTGACGAGTGTACCAGTAGTGTTACCCTCGAGATAGAGAAGGCCATGTATGATACAGCAAAGGCTCTAGGTGTCACTCTCATGACTGTCAGTCACCGTCGAAGTTTGTGGAAGTATCACTCTCACATCCTTCAGTTCGATGGCCAGGGCAACTATGTTTTTACCAAGCTTGATGCCGATCGACGTCTCAAACTTGAGGATGAGAAGGAAGAGCTGGAGGTTCGGTTGCGCCAGGTCCCTGAATTGGAGCGCCGCATCGCCGAGTTGACGGCTACTTGACAGCACGATCTATATTAAGGTTTTGGTGGAAATGTTACCGAATACCCATGGATAAATATTTGCACAAATACAACTGTGTTTTCTCAACGGTGCTTAGACATCGGCGTAAAGTGTTTTCTTGATATGGCAGCATATTACAGGCAGTAACTGAAACAGCTTCATGGCCAACTACTTGACGGTATCCTGCCTGATTGTGATAAATTGAGATATACAACAACTGGCCAAATCTCAGGATGGATCATTGAGCTGGCTTTGCGTTATACATAGTCGAGGCAACTCAAAGAACAGGGTTTTGTACCTATCATCGGCGGTGTCATGGCTCCCAACCCATCCGCCAAGCCTCTCATGTCAACCATCCTCTCCAAACCTACTCCAATCCCTTACATACTCTTCTGGTTGCGAGGATGGAACCGGCATGTCTTCTTATGCAGGCTGTTATCGCCTCTCATGATAGCCCGATGGTCGGCGCCACATTCCCAGCAGAATTCATACCCGCATTTTGAACCTGCAATACACAAGAATCAGCACTGCATAGGTATTTTGCCTGGCGCCAGCTGAGATCTTTGTGGCTTGCCGTATAAAATAAGTAACTTGAGTGGTGCCCATGGATCATGAGGCATTCCTCAGCTACTGGGTGCAGACACATTGGCACTACTCAATTTGACCAGTTTAAACGCTAGGAAAACAAACGACATGAATGCATCAAGCTCCATCTCTTGTTACAGTCCCAACAGAATTCGTACTTGCATCTCCGACCTGCTATAATTAGTGTCCATATAACGTAGCCTATGTGAACACACAGTACCCATGATAGTGAAGCGGGATTATAGCAAGGCCTGCATGCGCAGAAAGATACAAAATAGCAAAGGTGACAGGGTACTTACACGTCATATGTGCACTAAAATGTTTGTTAGAACTGTAGTTGCCATTGTAGAACATGAAGGTTTGATGTTTACCAGCCCGAATTCCTCTCGATAGCCCATCCGCATCCTCCACATGCTTTTGCTGTGGCTCTCAATGTGGCCATGCTCTTTTCCTCTTCGATTTTCCTTCTAGCTGCAATTTTGCGCCTTTCTTTTGCTGCCTTCTGAGCTGCTGCTTGTTCGGAAAGAGCTCGTTCCCTCTCTTGTCTCTCTCGCAATCGTTCTCGTTGCCTTTCCTTTTTCTTCTGTCTCTCTTGCACTTGTTGTCGTTGCCTCTCCTTCTTCTCTCGCTGGAGCTCTCGTTGCCTTTCCTGATTCTTCTGTCTCTCTCGTACTCGTTGCCTCTCTTGCTTCTCCCTCTCTTGTCTCTCCAGCTTCTCTCTCACAAGCCTTTGTTGCCTTTCCTGGTTCTTCTGTGTCTCTCGTTCCCGTTGTCGTTGCCTCTCTCGCACTCTCTCGCGCGCTCTCTCTCTCAGATCCTGTGCCTCTTCGTGCTTACTTTTAGCCTTCTCTTTGGCGACGCGCTTGCGAGCGAGGTCCCGACCTGCCCCTTCTTGGGCGGCTTGAGCGGCTTGAGCCCTCGACCACTTTTCATTTTCAAGCTCCAAGTAGCTACGGAAATCCGGATCTTCTTGAAGCCGGTCATACTCCTCGCAAGACAAGTCTTCATGCCAGTTGACTTCGTGGAGGAAACATGAGCGATGATTGCATTTGATGCAAATGACGATGGGTTGAGCAGACCCAGAGTCGTGGATCTGCCCAGAGCCGCAATCAGAAGTACACCAGAAGAAGTTCTCATCTTCTTCAACAGCAGCTCGGATCACCTGTCTTTCATATCTACACGTTGTTAGTCATATTCCATATTTGAATATCGCATTCATACTTGGCAATTGTCTGTTCATCGGCAAGGCGCTGAATGTCGTTATATTCTAGGCTTTCTCGGCACTCGTCACATCTGATTTCGATCCAGCTTTTGCTTTTCATGCCCACTTGGATTGATCGCCCTATGCAAACCAAACATATAGAAGGGGTGTGCGTACATTTTGAAGTGACGAAATCTGGAAAAGAATCTGTAGCTTTGATGTCGCTACAGACAATACACTCTCGGCCACCTATTGCCCTTGTTGTCGCGGCATCACTGTCTAGTGACTCGGGCAGATCAACGTACGGGCTAGCAGAGGATGAAGATGAAGATGAAGAGGAAGCGGCGGCGGCGGAGGCGATGTTAGTTGTGGGTGATTCATGGCCAGTGCCAGTGCCAGTGCCATTTCTGGTTCTTGGGGTAAATGTCTGATTAGTCGAAGTTGAAGTCGTTGGCTTGGCCGTCTTCTTTCTTCGTACCGCCTTGTGGCCTTTGTTTCCCATGAAGCATAGCATCTTTCAAAGGAAGTAGAGCACTCAGGAAAGGGAACACAGGATACCACAAAGAAAGCAGGTGCCCGATCTCCCGTCCAAGAATAAGCTGAGGTTCCACAGACCTGCCTAGGTCAGGAGGTAATGTTGAGTAGGTAGTGTTGACTGGGTAAGGCAACTATGATGTTTTGCAGAAAACTTCATTGAACCGATTTCAAGACAGTAGGAGACTATATATACTCTATTAACATTAAGTTCAAGAGGAGATTTCTTGGGGCTCAGAGAAAGCAAGAATGAAAGTTAAACTGGTGTCTTGAAAGCCAGTTCTGCAGCTGCAGGCCATTTATCGTGTACATAATCCAAATATGGACATCATGCTTGCTTACCACTGAAACCCACAGATTAAAGAATCACCGTGAGCATGCATATGACTTGAAACATATTCACATGCCACAGTATTAAAGCACTGGTTTGTCAGAACAATTAGCACAAACATAAGAAAATTGTCTCAACGAAACTTACTTTGATAGATCAGAGTATAACTAGTGGATGCGGAAGTATATACAGCCTCGACCTTACAGTTCAGCTCGTAGTATCATTGGTCGTCGCAGCCCTTTCTACAACGTAGCTGCTTCTCCGGGAAAAGAGGAGGGAGGCTAGTCTTGGGTTAAAAGGAAAGCCGTGTGGATGTTTCTGAAATGACGGCACCTACCTTGGTCCCCATGGAAGAGGACATGCAACAGAGAGCAGCGCTTGTTCCTCAAGGTAGGTACCTACTAACCTAGGCAGAAGGTGGCAGTGATACTGAGGAAGGTATAGATCGATCGAGCTGCTGCACGGTGTCACACAGAACGCCAATGTACCTACCTAGTAGATTCTAGGTACATGCTAGACCTTCCATTATGAGGAAGGTGACTTTTCTGTCTACTATGGTACCTCGAAAAAGGTATCTTTTGTTCCTGGCAATGAGCTTTTTTTCCTGTCCTGACTTACAGGTAGGTACCTACCTTCTGCGGGGGGAAAGTCTGGTTTCTTGCTCCTGGCTTTCGATTCTATATCTGGCAGTATCTTTAAGGATCTTACACTCGTGCATCTCAGTCATCTTTGCCATCTAAAACAATTTCTACAGCAGGATCTTGGGTCACAATGTATACCTTATTTACCAGGCTACCGTACTCAGCTTGAGTAACGAGAAGCAGTTGTTCGCTTGTTGAACGAGTCGGCTGTTGATTTTCTCAAGGCTTTACCTGAACCATCCTCATAATGCGCAGCTGGCTATAAATCCAGCTCCGATAGTTTCCCAGAAGTGCAATATGCTTTAAACGCTACGTTGCTCTGAATGATGCTGGATGCTGGATGGTCAGAAGCAGATATGCATGGACATTAATACATAGCAGCCACTAAAGCATTAGTTCCACCAGATGCAGATGCGGCTGAGTGTGAATCCGTTTGGTGTGCCACACTTAACAGGGGTATAACAGGGGTTTCGTTGATCACCCTGTGGGGGTTGGTTTGAAGTTTTTGTTCCTCGCTCCACTTCCAATACTGTACAAACGGCTTGGACCATACCTGTTTAGCGATACCTACGATGGAGTTCCATATGACTCGAAATTGCACAAGGTTGAATTCAATAGTCTTACTACCTACTCCTTACCGTGTTTACTCTATGAAACTTTAGCCTACTGACATCTGCTAGTGACGAGCATCACATCATACATACCAACTGCCTCGCTTTGGATCCATAAAGTGCTTGAAGATGTCATCAAAGATATATAATGAAGGTTGTGGAACAGAGATATCATTCTATAAAGATAAACTTTCTATACATAAGCCCAAGACAGTGGTTCAGGCTGTTCACACAAGACGCAGTAGATGAATTATCAAGTATCGATGCCGTACAGGCTCTAGAGGTAAATTGTACAAGTGTGCTGCAAGCACATATACACACAGCTCCATATGGCCTGCCATAACTAGGTAGGCATGAATAATATCCTAGGTATCCATAACACCAAGCTTACATGACGGAAGTAGTCTGCGAAAAAGTTAAGAAACAAATAAATGCGAAGATGTCGTTTTGTGGCAAAGCAGGCAACATCAGCGAGGGGAAGCAAGCCAGAAGAAAACAAAATATAAAAAAGAAAA
Organism: Fusarium gaditjirri; assembly: GCA_013266175.1. NCBI lineage: Eukaryota > Fungi > Ascomycota > Sordariomycetes > Hypocreales > Nectriaceae > Fusarium > Fusarium gaditjirri. The sequence continues at coordinate 218,788 of JABFAI010000264.1, read as the reverse complement.
CAGCCCGTCTCTGCTTGTCGTCGGGAGAGCAGCGATATATCCATCCTTTCTTCCTAGTTCACGCGTCGTCTCCTTCCTCAAGGTGATCAACCCTCGAGTGCTCTAGTTGTGAATACACATCTTCTTTCCCTCTAACCCCTCTTCGGATAGAACAACATTCATAAAAGAATCAGAAATACAAAGGAAGGGTATAAGAGTAACCTGTATAGGTCGGTCCGTTCATGTTTCCACCGTCTCATATCAGTGTTCGGGGAGTCTTCGCCCTCTCAGTGCCGGGACACCTTATCGTCGAACCCTACGTTGTAGCGGCCAAAATAAGCCCGGAAGTAGTCCTACTCCTCGTCCAGACTTCCCATCATGCCATTGCCTTTGCTGCCCTTGCGACCAAGCTTCAGCATACTAAATCTCTTACGGACACTACCCTTCTTGCTAGGGATCTTATTCTCGACAGACTTTTCATTGCCGCCACCGAATTGCTGGTCGAAGCTTCCTCGGCTGCTAAACCCTCCCGGAGACTCAGGATGTTTCTCGTCATGAGATTGAGTGCGGAAAAAGCTATGCCGACGGTTGTGTTCTTTGCTCTGACTTCGGCTTAAGGAGCGGCTCAGGTTACTCGCTGTTTCAATATCAACAGCGGGCTCCTCAGGCTCAGTTGGCAACTCGGGTTCCTTCTTTTTGCTGCCACCAAGGAAACTGAGTCGTGTGCCCCGTTTTGAGACGGGCCTAATGACTGAAGCTTCCTCTGTGGTAACGCCGTTCACCGAAATCCCAATGTTCTTATGTTTGGGGCTGGCCTCAGAAGAACGAGACGATCGTCTCCAAGTAGGAGAAGGTGTTGCAACCATTTCGCGTTGGGGCTGAGGAGGCGTGAAGTGTGCGATTTCAGATGCAAATGTACTCTCAAAGACTATAAGGAATTAGTTGTCTGAAATAGCCTGTGATCAAAGTCCAACTTACACCTATGAAGCTCCTCATGTCTACTGCTGAGGACTTCATTGGGACTTCGGGTGAACATGGCAAGGCACCTCTTAATCATAATAGCATGGTCGACGAGTGCCATCTTGATGGCGCTGTCTTGGGGTGTCAGTTCTACTTCCGATGCTTCCTGGTCCTCATCCTCTTCAGCATCATCGTTAACTTCCTTGGGTTCTGGCAGCAGTTGGCGGTAACAGGCTACACTACTTTCAGAAGTTGGGTTGACAGAAACGCTCACTGCATCGAGAAGAAGTTGAGCATGATCCCCGTTACCATCAGCAACCCGATGCTCAAGGGCAGTCATTTCTTGGGTTTTGCGGACAATCCGCTCCAAGGCTGTCTCATGGGCGCTGAGTCTGATTTCCTGCGTGTCAACAACTTCGCTGCGACGAAGTATAGTAGGGAAAGCATCAGCAGTCGTGAAAACTAGTTTCTCGGCAGAGTGCTCCTTGACAGGGCCATTTGTATTGCGTCGTGTGGAGATAGAAAATGTCTGAGGATGAGATGATAGAAGGAAATCCCGAATTACTTGCGGCACTCGTGCGCGCTGGAAAACCTGATGGCTGAGGTCGCGATGAGGAGTGACAGCTGAGATAACCAGGAACTGGCCTTCAACATCATCGACATCGCCCCCAGTGACAATCTGAGCAGCTGGATACTGCTCTTGCATGCGGTCTGTAAAAGCGGAAGCGCGTTCGCTTGGAGATCCCTCGTATATATACTCCTTGTCTCTGAGATTAGCGTGGAATCCAAGTCCCTTGTAGACAACTTTGAAGTATTTGGGAACGAGTTTGTCGCTTTTAGAGATGGTCTCATATATCGTTGCGATCGCTCGTTCAGCCCTGGCCAGTTTGGAGAAATCGAAGATGTTGTTTTCGTACTGTGTTTGTAATTCTTTATATGCTGCTAAAGCATGGCTCCATGACTCTCCTTCTTCAAAATATTTGATCATGTCGAAGTAGAGTCTCTCTTTTCGCTCAAACTGAGTCTGAGCCGGAAATTCCGGATCAGGCAGAGCAGAGGTCTGGCTAGCCGGATCCCACTCATACAGATCAGCATGCAGCCGTAGGGCCAAACCAGCTTCTGTGTGGTTCCGGGATTCGGCTTGCAGGTCTGCAAGCTGGTGCACGTAGCGAACAAAAATTTCCTCCTTTTGCATATCGCGAAGGAATTCCATGAGCCGCAAACGATTAATGAGATGTGTTGCTTCGCCAGTATCCTCACTGCTGTGAACTGCAACCAGCAGGTCGAGAAACTCATCTATAGTTCCAACGAACTCACGTAGGGCTGTGTATAACGGTTCGTCAGGAATTTCTGCCAAGGGCTCAAAACGTTCAAGCAGCTCTGGTATAAACAGTTTCTGGAGGATGCTCTCAGTCAAAGGCTTCTCCTTGAAGAACAGATCCAATCGATCGATTGTCTCGGTCTGAATGATCGATAGATCCTCGCTCAAAGTCCATTCGCTGACAATCATAGTCTGTAGCACTTCGACAGCCATTCTTCGGAGACCTTCATGCACACTGAGGCACAACTCGACGATAGGACCAACGAGTGCCGGGACATATTGAACTTGATATCCTCCCATCTTTGAGAGATTGTATCGGTTTCGTTCATCAGCGGTGGTCTCCCATCCAATCGCCTCCCAAGTGCGACGAAGGAGCTCAGCGCCATGTTCTCGAACATCCCCCGCAATTTTCCACACTGCTCTTCGCTTCTGCTCAGGGAACGTCTCTAACGCGAGAGACGTGCTGCCCACGAGTTTAAGGAGTGTGGTAAAGAAGAGCTTCCATAGCTCAGTATTAAAGCTCTCTGCTTCTTCAGGGTCGGGAAGGAAAACTTCCAACATCGTACCGGCGAGATACTCAAGTGTCCGCATAGTCGATTTGTGATGATGGATGTGTACACTCAACCAGCCCAGGGGAAATGCTTCTCCCTTCAGTATGCTCATGTGTACTCTAAGAAGATTCTCTAATAGAGTAGTCAAGTCGTCCTCGGCAAGCTCCAGTTGCATGCCTGAGGGTGAATTAGATATTGCGGACAAAATAGCAGAAAGCTCGACCAAGGCTTCATGGAACTGAAGGTCTTCATTAAGAGGTTTAGTAGGGAAAGGGTAGGACGATGGGAAAAGAAGAGAAAGGCGGTCTTTCGGCTTGCGGGGAGCAGCAAGAATCGCCAAGTAAGAATCGATTATTTTTGGGATGTGGTCCGGAATTTCTGAGCCAAGATAGTCGATCTGGCTCGCCAATATAGAACAACATAGACGGATCTGATCTCTCCATTGGTCGGTCACCTCTTCAGAATGACCCCAGTGAGGAGTGATCCATCGAACAGTGTTGGTGCTGAGGGCTAATTTTTGGTCGGGGTGGGCAAATAAGTCCAGCTTGCCATAATTGATAATCAGGACAAGCTTATACAGAACAAGTTTGCCCTTGACGTCCGTGCACGAGTCCATGAAGTCAATGGCAATATGCAATATCTCTTCTGTGGTCAGCAACCCAGCAAGTTCTGGTAGCCATGTGTGGAAATGCTGGACAGCAAGCGTCTGGGTTCCAACAAGTGCAGGGGCAGAGTTGCGCATCATCGCGTCAAGAGCCTTAAAGATGGCGCGAAGCTCGCGTGTAAAACCGGTGGTATTGGATGTGATACCAATGCCAGCTTCTTTCTCCTTCTGCTGGGTTCTAGCATGTGTGATAAATTTAAGGATGTGCCTGACAACCTTGAAAGTAGCACGCAGCTTTCGGGCGGTCTCGGGCTCTGTTGGGTTCTGAAGGAGTCGTGTGAAAGATCGCATTAGACATGGAGTCGCAAAGGGATAATTGAACTGGTTCTCGGCATACTGATCAACCAATGGGCCTAGGTTGAATCTCCGGTCATGTACAATGCCTAATACTCTGACCAAGGCAGTGAAGACCAGATCCTCAAATTCATGACTTCCGGAGTACTCCACGAGGATTCCGAATAGACCACCAAGCACATCGCTGAGCAGCTTGACCACTTCGATTTCAGGCACAAAAATGAGTTGCCTAAGTACACCTGGAACCTCCTCTCGCTGAAGATCTCGCCACTTCAAGAGTCCCAAGACCACCCTGTCCTGTGAGAATCTTGTGCTGCAGAGATAGGTATCGATACGGAGCACAGCGAGGGGGCCAGTAGCTTCCGCAGGATGGTCGTCTTTGCCTTGCGGGTTCCACGAGAGCGACAGATACCCGCCCTTTCCAGTTGGCCCAGGTTGTGCGGTAGAGGTATGCTCATCTATCTTATACAGCAGCAGACCGTGTAAACCATCCCTTATGAATGCTCCCTTGTCCCACAACGGCATGTGACCAATAGCAAATGGGGGATTGGGCATATCAGAAACAAACATGACAACATGAGCTTGTGGGACTTCGTTAGGGGCCAGAGCAAGACGCAGTGTCTGATTCCAGTGCTCTCCTCGTTCCGTAGCTATTGACTTGAATGTGCTCAAAGCTTCTGTGTTGGAGGAGGCAAAGATACAGTTCTCAATTCGCTCTCCAGAGGTCTTTCTAACCTCGAGGGTTATCTGAAGGTTGTTTCCATGAACACTAGAAGGCATGGCCGTTGCGCTACCACCAAACCGAGACAGAAGGTTCTGTTTTCCCAAGGCAGCGTCAATTAAGGTAAAGTAGATGTCAGAGCGAGGTCTTGTAGGGGCTCCAGAGAATCCCATCTTGCTTGTCTTTGTCACGCCTGAGAGCATCGTTGGGGTGGATTTTATGAGGATGTCAGCGTCTGAGTGATTAAAACTCTTGAGCTGAAGCTGCAATCGCTCACCCCTTCGAGACTTTTCATAGTGTCCAGAAGGGCTGTCCAATAATTCCTTGACCAGCGGATCCCAATCATCACCGGCGTCCTTTTCGCCTGCATGCCTCGAAGATGTCGACCAAATATTAACAAGATGTTCGACCTCGTCATCTTGCTTCATGATTGGATTTAATCGTAGAACACCAAGGCCGATTGTGCGATCCGCAATCTGCACTCCATCTGGTGGACTGCCAGTTTTTGAGCCTGCTGTACTTGGAGGTCCGGTGCCTTCTCGACTTTCGGCGCCGCTTGTTGAACGTCGTTCGTCATTTTGCTCCGCAACGGCATCCATCCGTGTCACAGGTGACCCTCTCGTAATGCCAGATCTTGAGCTCTTACCACCCCACATGAGGCTCCGTCTTGTTGACTTCATTCCGCCTGAAGATGTCGGTTTCATGTGGTCCCTTGAGTATGGAGCCGTTGGACCGGTGCCTGAGCGTGAGAGGGGCTGAGAGGGTATAATCTGCTGAGATGCCAGCACTTTAACAACCAGGAAGAGCTCGGTTTCTGCTGAAGGAACATCGCCCACGTCTTGTGAGGATAAATCTGTGAAGAGAGTCTTCGTCTGGGCATGCTTGGCCAGGTTGACGATTGTGCCCCCAGCAGGGATTTTTACTGTAAACCCTTCCGAAAGAGTAGTAGGCTGACCATATTGAGGTTTGCTGACGAGATAAAAAACCAGTGAGGTCTCTTCAATCGAGGCACCAGCGAAGCCCTTGATATTGACCATAAGATGGTGTAAAGCAGTCAATTCGACAAGGGACTGTGGTGGCTCATCCAATAGACTCATCACAGACTGCAACTTGGTGACTTTGACAATACAATCGTCGGCTGTTAAGACCCTTCCACGAGCTTCAGGGTCTCGCACAATAACTTCACCTCCACATAATTTATTCACCCTAACCAAGTCCCAGACAGTCCTTTCACGTAAGCGATCGTATTCGTGTGCAGTCAGAACGTTATACAGAAACTGTTGCCGATGTAAGTTGAGGCCTGTAATAAGCTGAGAAAGTTGATCCAGTCGACCATATTGTCGGGAGAGTAGGAGCTCATGGAGGTTGGTGGAATGCCATTCTCGAAGACATGAGGCGATCTCGTCTATTAAGGGTTCCGATAGCGAAGTTGGTGTCTCGTCTCCGATCTTGAGCATTGGTACGGGTGCAGCAGGGCGTGGAGCGTTGGGATCTCTATCCACGGGTATTGATAGGCTTCCCAGGGTGCCATTGGGAAGTTCCTTGAAGGGCGTTCTGCCTTTGCTCGAGATCGTTGACCTATTTCCGTCTTTGAGGCTCTTGCGCGCCGAAATGTTCGTCACACCACTCTTGGCACTATCACTCGCGCGAGGCATATCACCATCCAGAGCTGGACCATCACTTGCTGCATCGTCGTTTTCGTCACCCTCTTCGGGCTCCCCTAGCATCTCGCGAACCTCAACACAGCTTCGTGGGAAAATTCCGCTGAACACACGCGCCTCGAGTGTCTGGCCCTTGACAGAAGTCAGACCAGCCAGCAGACTGGGAGGCGCTACGAGGTAGCCGCGCAGCCAGTTGCCGTCTGGGGTCTCTTCGATAATATAGAGCTCATCGCCAATCTCGAGGGGAAGGTCGGCGGGACTCGAAGCTGGGAAAGGGTAGGTCGCGACGGCGAACGCGATGCGGGGAAGAGGCTGCCAGGGCATTGAATATCGTAGGGGGCTGGTGCAGCTTATCGAAGAGTTCACAGCCGCCAGAGCTGGCGTAGTTGGAGGTTTCGCAGTTGGGGGTCGGCAACGGCAAGAAGCGGGTACAAGCTTTGACGGTTCGAGAGAAGGTCGGGTCAGGACTTTATGAGTAGGGCGGCTGATCTTTGTTGCACTACTGAACTCATGAAGAATTCAGATATCGGAGGGCAGTGCCAGGAGCTGTCGTTAAACGTGTGCCCCGTTAACCAATCGCGGGCACATGGATCTTGGAATTGGTCCCTGCAGCGCAGTTTCGAGAAGGACAGGATATGATATGGCGCTGAACAGGCGTAGGCACAAGGTAGCGAGCGTTTGGCTCACTGTTAATCGATTTTTGTTCGAATGCGCCGAGTTGATCCAAAGCAAGTGTTGTTGCAGAGTGAACTGTTCAGTTTGGTTGGCAGGTCGCTCAATCAAATTCGAACCCCCTGAGCAAACGCGAAATAGCTTGCGGCGGGTTTTGGCAAGGGTTCTAGATCGAGGGGTGGCCTCAGCCTTTTCGCGGGATGAATATGGATGGATGTTGGTTCGAGCGTAGGCTGCGAATGGAAATGGCAAGGTAGGGTTGCCAAGAAGGGCAAAAGGAACATCAAAGAATTGCCAGAAGAGAAGGGAACAATAAGAGAGTTGCTATTGTTGGATTGAAAGGGTAAAGTGCTAAATGGCACAAGTGATGAAACCAACATTGAGATGGATCGTTATGTGCTAAAAGAGTCAAGAAGTTTGGGCTACAAGGGCTAGCATGATATCGTTCCAGGTCTCGGGAGGGGACAGAATCCGCCGGTCCTAGTCAAAGTCTGTAACAGTACCAACATATCTCTTACTGCATATATGGATCTCAATGTACTGGTCTAACAGATGTGAAGAATAATTGCTTTTTGAGCTTCTAGGATCATGCCCAATCTCAATTCCATCCCGTCTCCACTAGTGGCCGTGGTATGTGCTGCAAGTTAATGAGGTTGTGGATCGGCAACCCATGAATTTGGGGATTAGTAGATGCAACTCGAGATTCTAGACGTGAAGAAAAGAAACGGGGCGGAATTAGCTATTAACATTAACGTACCGCTCCCCTGGAGACCTGCAGCCCTCTTTGCCCATTTTGCTCACACTGCATGGGCTGTCTTACACACCACCAGGATAACATTAATGAGACGACATCCCCAGTGACCTGAAAGCTTCTGCGAGTCCGTGCAGATTCTAATACGATAAATGTTCAGATCAGACGAAATGCGAAATGTGCCCGGTTATCGAGTTGGCTCGTGCCAGTATAGCCCACTCTCATCGACGGCCCGCGGACAAATCGTCAAGTACCTTTTGTATCCTTCTCCATCTATATGCAGGGTTCGCATTAGCATTCCCAACTTCTGGCTCTTGGTCAATCATCAGCATGAATCATCGTGCGGATTTGATGCCCTTGTCTATTCAGGTTCCACTGCCTGCCCAGACAGCCAGGTTGCTATTGAATCGTGTGATATTCAAGCCACCGACTTTGATCAAAGGAATGCCCTGTCTTACATGATAGCCTCAAAGGGTCAGCCAACTCCCAGCAACCAACTGGCCGGACATAAACGGATTCATATTTCCGGTGGTACAAGGACACCAATACTTCACCTACCTTCTGTCAGAGTGCCGAAACAGTTTGGTCGACCTCTCTTTGGGAGGGGAACCCGATGACCCAGAGTGAACAACTACCTACCTACCCTGCCATACTGGAATTTAAGCCTCCAGTTCTGAGACAACCCACGGAACTCAGATCCATGGTGAGAATGCTTTATACCATCCTTGCATCAACCCTGCATGAGCCCTAAAACTCTGATATGTATCACGTTTAACCTCATCCTGCATGAGTGGCTTATGGTTTACAAAGAGGCGTGGCTTTGGTATCGTAGATTCCATACCACCACAAGCATCTGAAACATTCATAACTGCATACCCTGAAAACTTAGTCAAATCGGTACGAGCTGCTTACTAATTCAGCGAACTTACTCGTCTTCATCTTCTTTTTTAAACACATTGCTTCGAGGATAGTGATTATTCAACTTAAAATGGCCTTTATTAGGTGGGACACCAACACAATCGCGATGACCCAATCACCCCAATACACCCAATTTCAACGGAGCTTGAAAATCCAGCAACACGAGCTGCTTTTTGAACTCAAAATAAATTTCCATTCGACAGCGAAGCTTCGTTACATGTGTTTATTACATGTGTGATGTGTAGGAGGAAAAATACCCGAGGTTGATATATTCAGTTACCCTGTATCGGTCTCTACAGAAGTCTTTAACATCTCTACATGCGAGATCCAGTAATACAAAGCTCGATACATTTATTTAGCAACAGTATATATATATAACCGTAGTTATGGTGTGTGGCGATTTTTGCCTCTGCTCCTTGTTAACTATTGGTTTATGACTGCTGACTCAGGTTCAAGTACGAAGGGCATATTTACTTCATGTGTAAGTACTACGTATACAGCCCAAGACATTCATTACATGTTTCTTTGAGCTTCCTCGGACTTAAAGAAATGCCATGGGTGCCTCGGATCCGTAGTAGCGATGGGTTTAAAAACCAATAGCAGTCAAAAGACATGTACATATTGGAATTGGCGGGGCGTTTAAGTGCAGTCGTCGGGAAGTTCCTCTATTATCGGCAGTCGACTATTAAATATTATCAAGACCCATGTCCTTAAGAGGAGAACCGCCGGGGCAAACACCCACCTGACAACCACGTCAAGTTGATCTATCCCCAATCAGATCCTCTACTGCACCACGGGCTTCTGATCGTCGGTACTCAGACAAATTAGGATGGTGAACGAACCACCTTAGAGATACACCATGACAACACTCTGTGAGACTTCTGCCTCGCATGTTATGCCAGGGCAATCTTTCCAACTTGCAGAAGAGGATAGTCAACTCACTTGTATTCTGACCGGTCCTTGAGTCTTGTACTAGCACGTTACTAAATCAACTCACAAATACTACCATATCCCATCCTCCTCATTATCAGAGAAAACCCCCACATTGCAAGCCTCTCTCCAAGACTATGCATTCGGACATAATTCCCAACAAGGCAGTCCAAAGCACAACGTCCACGCTACAGCCGGGGATTTCTATATAACCCGCCAATTCAATGTCCTCATACAGCCTCGTGCCATTATAGGCCCTGCGGTTTAACGTAGTATCTCAGGCGGAGGTCCAAGAACGGCCAACTTATAAGCTGGCAGTTTCCCAGCTGAAAGATTGACCCCCGGAGTCTTTGCTCACCAGGCCAGAGCTACCGCAACATACCTGATATATTGTTCACCTCCAAGTATGCCTAGTCTCTTGTATGTGCCACTGAATACTGACTTCTGCTAGTAACGCTAAGCAAGATGGTGCTCATAACTCAACTTCTATCGGGCTTTGCGCTTGCTTCAGGAATCCTTGCGTCACCTATCGAGCGTCGTGCTGTTATCAACCACGATGCTGTCGTTGGGTTTCCGCAAGCAGTCCCGTCCAATACAGCTGGCTCACTCTATCTGAAGTACAAGCCTTACCTCAAGGTCTTCAACGGATGTGTGCCCTTCCCCGCGGTTGATAGTAATGGAAACACTGGGTATGTTAAGTTTAGATGTCCTTGGACTGGAGCTGACTTCGTTGTTAGTGGAGGCCTTGCCACAAGTGGTTCATCTAATGGAGGTTGTAGTAGCAGTCCCGGCCAGGTCTATGTGCGAGGCGGGACTTACAATGGCCGCTATGGTATTATGTATTCTTGGTATATGCCAAAGGATTCACCCTCTCCCGGACTAGGACATCGCCACGACTGGGAGAACGTAGTGATCTGGCTGTCTGGTGAAAGCACAAGTGCTACAGTTGTTGGCATGGCAGTTTCTCAACACGGAGGATATGATAAGAGAACTTCTGGTACATTCTCCGGAAGCAGTCCCTTGGTGGGATATACTGCCATCTGGCCTACCAATCACCAAATGATCTTTACCGACGACAAAGGTGGCCAGCAGCCGTTGGTTGCCTGGGAGAGTTTGACCATTGCGGCTCGTACAGCCTTGACAAACACTGACTTTGGCAGTGCCAACGTACCCTTCAAAGACGGAAGCTTCGAGTCAAACCTGGACAAGGCGGCTGTCTGAAACCTTACAAAGATTCTCATGTGTGCAAGAGATGTGCTGAAAGGGGACTGAAATTGGTCCAAAGCCTCTAATCTGAAGGATTCCTCATACACACGTATGAATTGACAGCATAAGTCTGTATTCGTATGACGAACAACCGCTCCTGCCTCTCAAAAAAGTACAAAGTCCCAACAACCACGCCTGGAAGATTGGCGTTTCCAGATGTTATATCATAGGTGATCCTGTGTTGTTGTTCATATGATGGTTGTTTGCCACTTTCCACCTATCCAATTATAATTATCAGAAAGCAACTTGCCAGTGACAAGAGCTCTTTCACACCAATGAAACAGCCAGCGACATCTCACGAAATACGGTGGGCCGTTGACAGAACAAGCATGTGGGCCTTTCATTGTCGAAATAGGTCATCTGCGCGTTAGTTAAGCTCAGGTAGGGGTCCATACAAAAACAACAGAATGTGGTGATAGCATCTCTGTAATGACTGTAAAACTCTCTCGCATAATCCAAGATACCCTGAAGTGGCGATCAGATGTATGGTACGCTCGCCATTTTGAACCAATCGATAATCCACATTTGTTTTTCAGCCATGGATGTTATCAGTGAAACTAACTTTAGGATTAAATCGCCGCATAGCTCGGTTTTTACTATGACCCCCGCGCTGTGGATTGACATCATATTTGATTGATGAGTGTATCCGTGTCTGATATTGCCATCAACCACGTCGCCATCTTTGAGACCGAGTTCTCGATTTTTAAATTATTATTATCCCTTCCTAAGATTAGTTAAACCTACGCAACAGTTCATAGGGGCCTACATTACCTGCCTTGCCTTTTTGTCTTCTGTCATCTCGACGTATTCATATCATTTCGTTGGCACACTGCAGAGGCATTTCCCAAAATAACCACCTTTACGGTCTTACAATCTAGCCATACGTTTATCAAGTGGTACCTTCACATCATACCAAAGAATATACTGAGCTACAGCGAAACACTCAAGATGGGGACACCGTTCATCAGTCTCCTCGAGCCTAGCAAGCTTGACGGATACAAACGCGGAGCGCCTCTTGAAGAGCAGCCGCCGTCAATTTCACAGACTTTCCTAGATGCCATGGAAGTTCGCGAGCAAGTCTTTGTTAAGGAGCAAAATGTTCCGGCCGAAAATGAAGTTGATGACGATGATCCTCGTTCGTGTCACTGGGTTGTCTACGCCAGCGTCAACAAGGTCGAGGAGCTGGAGGTTCGCGATGAAGAGGGAAATGTGATACAACCTCGGAAGAGCTCGACACGCTCAACACCGATCGGAACCATCAGACTGGTACCGTTTCCTCACGACCCACACCCAGAGGACGGGGGCAAATACTGGAATGGGATTCTCCAGGATGATAATGGTAGCCAGAATGGACACAAGAAGAGTAAGGCACCGTCAGGGATCAAGCCATATATCAAAGACCGGACGACGGCATTCCACAATGGCCAAGAGCCGTACGTAAAACTAGGACGACTGGCAGTGATCAAAGAGTTCAGAGGACATGGCATCTCTGGACTTCTCGTCAATACCGTGCTCAGCTGGCTGAAAGCTCACCCGTCATATTTTAACCCCAACATCAAGGAAGTCGGCCTCGAACATCTCAATCCAGTTGGTGATGTCATGGTGATTCCCCAGTGGTCAGGACTCGTCTGCGTCCACGCGCAGAAGCAGGTGGTACAGCTTTGGATGAAATGGGGGTTTGAGGTAGATGAGGAGATGGGCACTTGGTGGGAAGAGGGTATGCCTCATGTTGGTATGTTTCAGCGCTTGGAGATTTCAGAGAAGATATCCCGTCTAGATTAATTGCACTCTATTCCCAAAACAAGTCAACCATACCATTACAGTGAGCTGACAAGTGAACGACAGAAAATTAAGTTTTTCTCCACCAGCGAGACAGTTAAGTCGAACATGGAAAACCATAGAATTATAAACACAGACAGCTTTTGCTTATACATTGAATTTTAGTTCATTCACCTCTAAGGGAGCTCGACTTTTATTGAATCTAGAGCCACCTAAGAAAATCCCTAGCCGCGTTCCCAGACCTGATGAACGCAAAATGCAATTCTTGAAAGAAGCCGGAACACGCCAAAGCCAACCCTTCCAATCATGATACCACCGTTGCACCTTTTATCGGTTGCTCTTGGCCACACGCTCCAACTCATCCTTCTTCTTGATAGCGTAAGAGTTGCTGGAACCCTTGGCAGCGTTGATCAGCTCCTCAGCAAGGCACTCAGCAATGGACTTGACGTTGCGGAAAGAGGCCTCGCGAGCACCAGTGGTGAGGAGAGAGATAGCCTGGTTAACTCGGCGGAGGGGAGAGACATCAACGGCTTGTCGTCGGACAGTACCGGCGGAACCAATTCGGGTAGAGTCTTCGCGAGGACCGCAGTTGACGATGGCATCGACAGCGACCTGGATGGGGTTCTGATCGGTCATGAGGTGGATCTATCCCTGGTGTTAGCACTCCATGAAGGCCAAAAAAAAAAAAACCCCTCCCCCTTCGTGGGCTTCCTAGGTAGGACGTACGATCTCGAAGGCGTGAGCGACAATTCGGACAGCCATGAGCTTCTTTCCGTTGTTGCGGCCGTGGTGCATCAGAGAGTTGGTCAATCGCTCAATGATGGGGCAGTTGGCCTTGCGGAATCGCTTTGTAGCATAACGGCCAGCAGTGTGGGTGACGTAGACAGGGTTTCGCAGGGAAATGTAGTCACTATTCATAGGCCATCCGTCAGCATCCCGTCGCGCAGAAGTGAAGTTTTTGAAGATAACTTCTTCGGAGTCAGAACGTACGTCAGGGAGATGTCGCGGACCTCGACATCGTAGTCCCACTTGTTGAAGAGCTTGACATTGCCAACCTCCTTGACAACATCCTTGGGGAGCACCTCATAGAGGGCGGAGTTCTCGACCTCGATCTCGCCGGCGTCAGACATTTTGGCTGTTGCAGTGGTCTCGGGACTGACGGGCTGCGGTTAGTACAGTTGTGATCGAAGTGGGAGGGAGTTCGAAATCGAAGTTTACAATGTGGGCGCAACTGAGATTCGAGAGAGACGATGGGAGGGCAGAATGTGCTTAGAGTGGGGCGAGTGCAACCAATCAGGGTAACCACTCACCTCGGGTCAGGGTCGCACCTTCTTTTTTCTTAGGGCTCGGCTGCCCTGCAACATCTCGGGTGGCTCTTTCCACTTTCCAATCGTGCAGTGTCAATCGAGCGAGGTCTTCGGATTGAACACCACACTTTGTCCAACCCAGACAACAGCACATCAGACAAAATGGTAAGTCCACAATGATGCCCTCCCTCTGATGAGGCGACGGACTAGACAAACATGAATTTTTGACTGACTTGGACATCAGGCCCCCGCCGCTGGAGCAAAGAAGCAAAAGAAGAAGTGGTATGTATACGGTGTACCGTCATCGACGATGTCCAGAAACTTACGCATTTCCAAAGGTCCAAGGGAAAGGTCAAGGACAAGGCCCAACACGCCGTCGTTCTCGACAAGACCACCTCCGAGAAGCTCTACAAGGATGTGCAGTCTTACCGTCTCGTCACCATTGCCACCCTCGTCGACCGAATGAAGATCAACGGCTCTCTGGCACGACAGTGCCTTGCCGACCTCGAGGAGAAGGGCATCATCAAGCCTGTGGTTACTCACAGCAAGATGAAGATCTACAGTATGGCCTCCCCCCCCCACCTTCTCGCACGAACATTCTGGCCCCGATGCGCTGTGTCCGATCAACTGCTAACATGACTCCAGCCCGTGCCGTTGGTGGTTCTGACTAAATGCAATAAACGATAAACTTGAGTCTCACGATTGTGCGTCTGGGCGGCTTGGACGATAGACAGGCCGCATGGTCGGAGGGTGTTGCAAGGCGAGAAACAAAAGCCTGGTTTAGGACGCTATTCATGCTCGGTTAAGCATTGGGACGGAATCGCTTTAGCACATACGGCAACGGAATGAAAAATCTTCGAAACGACCAAACCATAGTTCCTTGTGATGTATATCTATGTATCCCGATAGTATGGGGAGAGCTACTCTCTTATTTTCCACAACCATCCTGCAACTATTTGATGTATGATAATCCGCTAACATTTGGCTAAGGTATGAGGATTTGTTTGAACGAGGCTTGACAGAACAATATTCCGTATTGTAAACCCAACAGCCGTTGCCTACAATGTGCTGAGGTTTAACTGGTCACCCGCACATGTGGTAAGTTGACTCACTGGAGTGGGTGGTCGTTGCTCTGGCGTCCTCAATCACCTTTATCAAAATCTCATTTAGAAATCATTGTCAATGTATTCCCTTTTGACTCAGAGATTCGGGTTTGGTCACCGAAATTGCCATGCTAGCTTGCAATCGAACTTGGGGCCTCCGACAAAACTGTAATTCGACAGTATGATCACTACCGACCTAAAAAGTCTAACAGTGATTCTTTCCAGGGCACATCTCTTATGATCGTGATTGAACAGCGTGCGACTGCACTACAAGCTGTTTCATTCTAAAGCGGCTGGTGAGTCCACTTGCCAGCAAGGCAGGTCAGTGAGGCTCGCGAAAAATGACTGCCAAATTGTGGCTGGTAGCTGTTGAAATCACGACTGGTCTGCTCCTTTGCGCAAGTTGGAGAATTGGTATTCAATTTGCAATCTTCAGTACTTCGCCAGGCACTTTATCGCTTGCCATCTCACTCTACAGTAGCTCAGCGATGCGTTCCGTTTCTGGACTCAGACAAACACTTCATATCTACAACCTGATGAGATATGAAATAAAAGTCTCTGACAGCACCTGCACCCGCCCCAGAGATATCGAGTCATGACGCTGGTTTTGGTTGCTTGGATACTGTTTTAGCACCCAGTACTGCCAGTGTAGCCTTGTTTCTCCTCTCGAATTCAGTTCCACCCCAACATAAAATTACCGAGCTTTCAAAGAAGACGAGGCTCTCACACTGGTACCTAGTCTAGCATCAAGCGCAAGAATAAACGCGTTGTTGTTGAAGCTGTTTGATATATAGCATGTGACACAAGCTCACGTGCTACTTTACGGAAACATCTTCACTACCTTCGCTGCGCTGATGAAGGTTTGGAGAAGAAGCTCTTGGAACACAGCATACGAACACGTGGGAGCTGTAGGCTGCGTTAGTATGTATGTTAATTAGGAAAGACGTCCAGTGCACAGTCCCCCGGTAACCATTGAAGCAGTTTATCATGACTTTTCCTTGGTGACCAGGGAGGGAATTCACCGGAGAATGTACGCAGGTCGTACACTCTAATCTAGATGGGATGTAGCCGCTTGGTCTGCGGATATATGTAGCCCATAGCATGTCTATTTCACACATTGGCTATCCGTAGACGACCGGCAGAAGTGTTTGGCCACTGATAGAACCAAACGACCGTGGGATTGAAAGACTGAACAGCCTGGGTACGGTAGGGCAACAGGTATAAAGCCAGTGATGGTGTCTGGTTCCCCTTGTGGCAGCGCGGCTTCAAAAAATTGCAATCATTAAAATAGACACCGTGGTTTCTGTCCTTTTCGAGAGGTCGGTTTTTATAGGTCAATGGCTCCAAAGAGGGTCAGCAGAAACATTTAGCAAGATCCTGAACGGTGTAGTTAATTGTTCAAAATGGCCCTATATTAAGTCTCTCTAGAACGAGAAGACAGAGCACAAATTCATTAGGTTTTATAATCATGAAGTTGTCGAATATTACTTACTGTTCATGGATAAGAGTGCCTCGAGGAAACGGGCGTCCTGAGAGATAAGCTAGGGACAAATGACCATCACTGGGAGAGAGAAACGTTAGGTAGCCGAATCTGCATGACGATAAGCCCTTGTTCATACTGTACAGTACAGTGCATTTCCAAAAGAGACACAAGTGAGGCGGTGGCGGATTGTTCATTCGGCTCAAAGGGTATGACTTTGGTTTCTTTTAACCGAAGACTCAGGAAAGCTCCTTGGGGAGCAAGGAAAACTTCTAAACTTGATATGAGAGCTAAAGCAAACCCATCAAAACCTCCTAAGCTTATGCAAAAATTATCAAAGGTTTTAATCACTGAGGAAAGAGGCCTCTATTAAAGAAGCGTAACAAGGGTAGGCTTCTCTCACGATTCGGGTTCTATATATCATGCAGAATCAAAGAATCTCTAACGCATTTTCTGCTATCGTTTCAACAAATGCCTACCATGATTTTCCTAAGACAGCAAGAACTACACTTGATTTCATTTCCCAGTCTTGCCAGTATCACAAGTTGTCTGTAACAACCTGAATTCAATTATTCCCTGAAAGCGGAGAAGGGAACTATTCAAGAGTTGAACCGTTATAGCTCAGCATCTTTCTTGGTAATCTTTGGTTCCGGTGTGGGATATCACTGCCTGCAAATTTATGATAGATAAACGACGACAGGACAGCTCATCACAAACACTTTCAATAACCCACAATTTTCGACTATCATAGTGAACAATACATTCAGGGGCCAGGTTAGCCAGGATCCATATAGCCAATTGAGCCGGGGCGTACGGCTAGTCCAGGAGATCGCTGAGTTTGAAGCTTCCTCGGTTGCTGAACAGAACTGGACCCGAGCAAAAATTCTGAACGAGAAAAAAAAAAAAAGAATTGTTCCCCGTATGCCTGGACAGCTCAAACAAACAGGCACCAATTGGACGGATAGGCTGAACCAGGGGGGTGCAAACCGGGGGAGGCAATGAGGAAGAGGACTAAGGCCAGCACTGCGTGGCTCACCTTGATTGACGCATAAAGCTTGCGCACTGTGCCAGGTGTGCAAGGAGGCTTATTTCTGGCGATGCCGCCAACAGTCTGTGGAGGGACCGGAAGCTAGTGGATTGAGAAGAAGCTGGGGCTACTAGGAAAGGTGGGTGAAAGGATGTCATGATGGAGGATGGAGGGAGGGATGGCAGAGAGATAATATCCAAAGTAATGAGAGACTGACGGCATTTGATCGAGATATCCCAATTGCAGCACATGATGGTAAATGCAGTAAGAAAAACCATTGGAGGCACAATGGAATGGAAATTGGTCCGAGATAATTTATTCAATGTTGTTTCTCATAAATGCTGTGCACACAGAAAACTTTTCCGCCTGAAGGAAGGGTAATGAACTATCATGGATGCTTCCTCAGGAGCCCATAGGTGTGGCCTACAGCCTACAAGCACTATCTAGTACCTACTGTATTGTACAGTACCCCATACAGTAAAAAATGACACCGACGAGAGAGCTCCCATGTCTTAGAACGGGTCTAGGTCTCGGCGCTCGACAAAAATCGGGGTGAACCGGCATCTCATCTTGCAGCCGGGCACCAAGATCAAACCTGGATTTGTGCCAGAAATTACCCACAATTCAGTTCACTGATTGCCACTGAGTGGCCACTTGTCCACCCCCTGGAAAAAGCACAGAGGCACTCTGGGCACCCGGGGCACACAGACCTGGGCGAGGCTGTGGCCTCAGGCTTCCAACCCGCTCTGTTGCCGCGGAGAGTACAAGTTGGCTTGGTTTTGGTTGGCTGGGGTCCCAGCTCCCTTTAGCGCGGGCCCGGAAAGATTCGCTCAAAAGCGCCTCTCATTCAGATCCGCCGCAATTTTTTCCCTCCCCCCAAATACCTCGCACCCCCCGTCGGCGCAGATTTATTTTCTCTCGACTCCTCCATTCTCTCTCTTTCTTCTTTCATCCTCAATCTCCCCTCAATCCTTTCTTCTTGTTCAAGGGAAAGACCTTCACAACCGCTACCATGTCTGCTGAGCAACCCGCGAAGGTCTTGGGCATGCCGGTAAGTTTATTCTTCCCTTGATCGCAGATCCCCTCGACCTTGAAATGCCGCGGCATCAAAAGATGGCATCTTCATCAATTAGTCGCTCATGAGTCTTGCTACGCAATCGATCGTCGAATATGGATGTGTCGATTGCAATTCACTCAATGAACACTGGTTGATGAAAGACGTAATACTTTTTTGCTTAGCTGGCACCTCCACAGGGCTGCGACAGCATTCGCAAAATGTCAGAGTAAAATGCTAACGTGCCTTCAGCCCTTCATGGCCGACTTCTTGAGTATGTACCCACGTCGCTAGCGCTCACTAGCATTGATTCATTGGGCACCATGTCTTTTATCGTGCCTGGTGAATAAATCCCTCGTTTATCATACTAACAACTCATAGTGGGTGGTGTTTCCGCCGCCGTCTCGAAGACCGCTGCCGCTCCCATTGAGCGTGTCAAGCTCCTTATTCAGAACCAGGTCAGTTAAACACGATCAAGCGTGCTCAGTCCCATCCACTAACACCCAGCAGGATGAGATGCTTAAGACCGGTCGTCTCGACCGCAAGTACGCCGGTATTGGTGACTGCTTCAAGCGCACCATGGCCGATGAGGGTGTCATGTCCCTCTGGCGAGGAAACACTGCCAACGTCATCCGATACTTCCCTACTCAGGCCCTGAACTTTGCTTTCCGTGACAAGTTCAAGAAGATGTTCGGTTACAAGAAGGACAAGGATGGCTACGCCCTCTGGATGGCTGGTAACCTTGCCTCCGGTGGTGCCGCTGGTGCCACTTCCCTCCTCTTTGTCTACTCTCTGGACTACGCCCGTACCCGTCTTGCCAACGATGCCAAGAACGCTAAGAAGGGTGGTGACCGTCAGTTCAACGGTCTCGTCGACGTCTACAAGAAGACCCTCGCCTCCGATGGTATTGCCGGTCTCTACCGTGGTTTCATGCCTTCCGTTGCTGGTATCGTTGTCTACCGTGGTCTCTACTTCGGAATGTACGACTCTATCAAGCCTGTCGTCCTTGTCGGTAGCCTTGCCAACAACTTCCTTGCCTCTTTCGCTCTCGGCTGGATCGTCACCACTGGTGCTGGTATCGCCTCTTACCCTCTTGATACCATTCGACGACGCATGATGATGACCTCCGGTGAGGCCGTCAAGTACAAGAACACCATGGATGCTGCCCGCCAGATCGTCGCCAAGGAGGGTGTCAAGTCTCTCTTCAAGGGTGCTGGTGCCAACATTCTCCGTGGTGTTGCCGGTGCTGGTGTCCTCTCCATCTACGATCAGCTCCAGGTCCTCCTCTTCGGCAAGGCCTTCAAATAAGCGCTTTGTATAACATACCCTGTATAGACAAGTGTGTGGGGGAAAGGAATCCGGGGGGTATTAATCTACGGGCTTGACATGGTGTCCGTTGGTTGAAACTAAAAGGCGAGATCGAAGCGCAGGTTGAGGGAAGTTGTCACAGATACCCGACGTGGTCCTCTGGAACAGCAGCTCTTTATGGGTTAGAGTGGCATAGGCACGGCGTCTTTTTCTAATCTTGCTTTGCCTTCCGTTCTAGGCCGCTGTAATTTATACACCAATGCAATTTCCCTTTACTGTCCACACATTGTCTACTGATCCTTGTGATGTCACGTTGTTCCTGTCCTTTTATCTCCGTCATAATTTAATTTCGTGATGCTGAGGGGTTTGCTGTTTTTTTTCTGAAACCTGACGTTGGATGCTTACTAAGCCACCAGTGTCTTCCATGTACCTAGGCTCGACGCGGTCACCAAAGTAATTCTTACAGCGGCGCAACAACTTCATGACGTTGGACCCCAAGTGTCCCCTTGAACTTTGAAATGCCTCCAAAGCAATCGTCAGGCTCAGGCCGTGGCCGACCAAAAGCCACAACCAAGAAAGGCGCCAAGGCATCGGAACCTGAATCCGAGCCACAATCGAGTAATCCGTTTGAGCTCTCAGATGACGATAACGACCGACACAGGGCCTCAACGCGCGAAATACAAGCCGTAGAAGAGGAGGAACCCGACAAGTCGATCCCGCCAGAGCTGCTCACACGACTGTTGCACGAATTCTTTGCTAAAGATGCGACGCGGATATCAAGAGATGCAAACGCCGCGGCGGGCAAATACTTTGATGTATTTGTGAGAGAGGCTATTGCGAGAGCGGCTGTGGAGAAGGATGGCGGGTTTCTCGAAGTTGAGGACCTGGAGAAGATATCGCCACAGTTGTTGCTAGATCTTTGAGTGGTATTTGTATCTCTTCCACCTTCGGGGTGAACAAGAGTTGAAGTGTTCAATGGGTATGCATCTGGAGAGAAGCACTGACGACAATTGCGTATGACTGACACTTTTATATATAGAGTATATTGTGGCTCTTCGGGCCAGTGACTTCCTATGTTGGGCTTCGGTGGTGCCACGGGTACGTGTATCTGAAAAGCATTCGACCGGCTATTTTTTAACATCAACACTATAGCCGCTGAGGCTTTGGTCCTCGAAATTTCATTATCGCAACACGATGTCTCCCACCACGCCTGGTATCCAACTCAAGCTCAAGGAAGCGAGGACGGAGTATCATCCGATAGATGCAATGGTTGCATTGCAGCCTGGTGTGTTCCGACTGTGTCAGCCCAGATTGTTCACATTGGCGTTGGCGATCGCACCCCCGGTCTTTCTGCCACAAATACGTATGCTTTCACCAGCTATGTATGAGGCTACGGAAACCTCGACTTAGGGCTGTCTGGCAGGTTGAATGTCGTTCTATTCAATACATGTTATTAGTGACCTAGATTGTAGAGAAATAGGAGAGATCACTTCTATCTTTAACTACCCACATAATCGGGATCAGAACCACTAATTCGAGTTGGAAGCGGTTTGTTAATGTAGAAAGATGAATCCAAACGAACTCGCAGTCAATCAGATGGAGATGTTGTAATGCTCATTTTTCCAGATAGTGACAGGTTGTATTTGCAATGATTCATGAAACCTCATGCTCTTAGAAGGATCATGGAATCCGCAGCCCTAGATTTCCAAGCCGCTCTAATTTCTACAGTAGTGGCGAGCCAAACTTGGTGTTCTATTCTTTGTCGTTCCTATTTATTGAAGGAAGTCTTGGGTCTTGGTAACTGTTCTCGCACTTGATGCAAGCCAGCGTTTCGTCTAAGGAATTTCGGCGTGAGTCTCAAAATTAGCACTTTTTAAAGCCAATCTCTAGCCGCCTGTTGAGCAGCCTGAAGTTCATCGAAGATTTTGTCTAAATACTAACGTCTTACGAAATTCATTAGTAAGTTGATATGGAGTAAAGCTGGGGTGTTCAAATGGCATGACTCCAACAGCTCATCCCCCCCACATGGGTACGTTTATTAGAATCTGCAACCAACACGAAACGTCGCAGCTGAAACCCGACAAACCAATGCAACGCCAGCGCGGACTTGACTAATGCTATTCCTCGTCAAGAGAAAGCCAAGGCCCTCAAGTTTCAAATTACCGTATCGCAGCTTCGCACCCAGTTACCACTTAAGCCCTTTAAGGACCAATAGTGACAGCGAAACTATATTCGTCTCAAGACATTACGGATGAGGCACTTCCGAAGCAGACGAACCCCTGGTCGATCTGCTCCGACACGGTTGGGCCTGGAGCCGAGGCCTATAGTCACCGAAAATATCTGAATATTAGTCTGTTATGGAATAGGTCTGGATAATAGACATACTAAGCGCCATGGATTGATTTCTCAGTTGACTTAACCAACATAATGAAATAACATCATTTTGAACAGAAAGGTAACCAGATCAACGCTGACAATGGAAAATTGAGCAAGAGAAAGCAATCATAATCGATTGTACGAGTTACGATAGTTTGCTCTTCTGTGTTCAGTTCCGAACGTTATGTCGTTGAGCTCGATATCTGAACCTGACATATAGCCTGGGTAGTTTCCAAGTCTTACCAAAGCTAGGCTGCTAGCCAAGACATACCCAGCACTGTTTGTTTCATTCCTCAACTCTTTCAGCGAAGCCTTGTTGATAGTGTCTCATACTACGCCTGTCCTGTAAGTCTACCGAGGAGCCGAGACGGAAGCCCCAAGATCCATCTTTCGGCGCCGTTGAGAGGCGTGCTTCAGATGTGCTTCGAAACTCGTAATCAGGGTCAAGACCATCATAGGCCAAGGCCTAAGAGAGATGTATATATACCAATCTGTCTCGTCTCTTTTGTTTTGTTTCTCCTCATCTCTCCATCTCGTTCCATAATCAACAGTCTGGTCCTGTTCCCATTGGACGCGTTTCTTTTGTCCTTTCAATCTTTCATTAATTCTTCTTGTTACTTTCTTAGACGAGGCTAGTCCTTGAGAGCGCAAGTCGCTTCTTTTCTTTGCTCCCATCTCTGAACATCCCTCCCAGAGTGCCCTTCCTTTGCCTCTACCAAATTCTCACAATCCCAAATATCTAATCATTATGTACTTCTCTCAAATTGCTATTGTTGCCCTTGCGGCTGTTGCTGAAGGTATGTGCCCATAGAGCCACAAGATGAATCAACTAATAGTATCTTTAGCCGTCGATGTCCAAGTCGTCTCGGTTGGCAGAAACTCGGCAACAAATGCCACTGGTCTCAAGTTCTGGCCTGAGAAGATCACAGCAGAGCCAGGAACCATGGTTCAGTTTCAATTCTGGGCTGGCAACCACACAGTGACACAGTCTACCTTTGACGACCCTTGCGTACCTATTGGCAACGTTGTGTCGAATGTCACTGGCATCTACTCTGGTTATCAGCCTGTCGAGGCTAGCATGTCCAAGGGCATGATTCCCACTTACACCATCATGGTCAAGGATAAGAAGCCTATGTGGCTATTCTGCAGCAAGGCAAAACACTGCCAGGGTGGAATGTCGATGGTTATCAACGAAAAGTGAGTCTGCGAGGACCTTCTGTCAGGATTCTTTACTAACCATTACCCAGCACATCTGCCAATGCCACAAGATCGCTCAACAACTACAAGAGCCTCTGCAGTTCAGCTACAGTCTCTGAAGTCGTTCCTGTTCAAGGTGGCGGCTCCCCGCAAGGCGGAAATGGTGGCAATGGCACCAACACAGGCGGCTCCGGAGACGATAGCTCAGACGGCGGCAGCAGTTCCGGTGATGACAGCTCTGATGACGGCAGCTCCTCTGGAGACGATAGCTCCGACGACGGTTCCGAGGATGGCTCTGGCACGCCAACTGGCGTCGCGGCTCCTGGAGCTACTGGCACTCCCACAGCTGGTTCTTCAGGCGATCCTGTGGTCACTGCTGCTGCGGCTGAGCTCAAGGCCCCTATTTCGATGCTGCTCGCAGTCGGTGCCGCTGCTATGTATGTACTATAAACTGAGAGCATGACGAACTTGTGAATGGATAGACATAATGCTGGGAACAATTAATGGGGATATTTGTACCAATTGCTGGAACGGTTGGGCAGCCTCGGGATAGGCACAGTCATCAACGGTGTTTACGGCCAGGTTCAACGGGAATATGTATCAAGGTTGAACGTTTAGATAACAACCAAGAATACCCAAAAACTATTAGAGAGATCATCTTCATTATCCCTTAATTTGAAGTGTTTAACGTGTTCACGGTCATGCATATTATGCCTTTTGAGCTCAGTTGGGTTTGAAAAAGGATGGATACATGCTAACCAGAAATACAAACATACAACATTCCCAGTCTGAGAAAAGATCAATCCTTCTTAGGAATCTTTCTTGTCTTTCTGCTTCTCTGAGCCTGGTCGCAAAGCTGCTTAGGCTTCTCCTTCTCCAGCCAGTCGGGTTCCCTATACACATATCCCACCTTAGTGTACTTCTTGCTGTTGGCAAAGAAGTCGACCCAATGCTGGAGCGCGGCGTCGGCCTTCTTTTTAGCCTCTTCTCTCTCTTTGATCTTGAGCTCAGCAAGCTCCTCGGGTGTCCAGTGAGAGTCAACTTCAGGATCGTCGAGGGGCAGGAAAGTCTCCTCATAGCCACGGAGGTCTGCGGTCTGGTCCTCAGCAAAGCAGCCGGTCACGAAGCCGCGAGCAGCATCGGTGGCAGCGAAGTAGCTGTATGAACCCCCTGGGCCATACATGCGGCGGCCGTTGGAAACATCATAAATGGTACCGTTGATGGCAAGAAGAAGAGGTCTATCGGGGTCGGTACCATCGTGGAGAGAGAGTTCCTCCAAAGTCATATACACAGGCGGTGGCTAAAAGAGAATGGTAGTTAGTAATAGCCCAGTGATCATCATAGGTTTAACATACAGGTCCAAGGATCAAGTCCTTGTAGAATCGCTGGGTCATCCAGTTGGGCTTGTTCTTGTGTCCCCACCAGAAACTCTCCCCTCCGCTAATAACATAGCTTAGACCCATTGAGGCCACGATAATGAAGCTGATGACACGAACAACATCGAGGTAAGGGGAGTAGCCATCCCATGGGTCTTCTTCATCGACCTTGGCCGAGGATCTTTTCTTGCCCTTTTTGGTCGGAGTTGAAGGCTGAGAGACTTCAGATTCGGTCTCGTTCTTGGGCGGAGGCTTTCGCTGTCGCAGAGTTGATTCATCGGCCATCTTAACAAATATGATCTTAAAACACGTTTTACAGAAAATGCAGAGAAAAGAATTGAAAGGGGACAGAAAGAGATTTATAGTAAAGAAGGTTACAATAGGGGCGATCTTAATATAAAGTGGCGTGTCCTGTCACCTTGACCTGGCCTCTGCTCGGAGTCGGAAGCTTCAACTTTTTCCCTTTTCCATGGATCAATGAAGTTAACTTGCGACGTTGGACAGCTTAATCGTGATTCTGGCACGCCTTGTCAGCCAACTCACTCCACTTCGCGGGGTCAGCAGAGTTGAAAGCAGTTGATTGGAGCGTTGAGGCCAAAATGTGCTACAAACACACCACTAGGGGTAGGTAAGAAATAAAACGCCCAAATTGCTCGCATGAGGTCACCTGACGTCGTTTCTATCACCACAGCAACAGGTTGCTCACCCAATTGATACACACCAAAGTGGGATGGTAAACAATCGATAATACATCAGCACCACTTTTACTCAACTTTGCTTTATCACCACACTAATAACCTTCCAGTCAACTGTCGACCCTGCATAACGGCAGCCACTTGCGACAAACTCAATCAGTTCAGTTTGATACTTCATATCCACCTCCACGTCTGCATCGAAATCATATTCAGCAACAATGGACGAGACAAACAGTCCACCCGGCTCTCCGGGCGGCCCCCTTCAGGCCGTCACTGCGGACCGTGTGAATCAACAAAGAGAGCGGGAGTCCGTGTTCTCTCACCTTCGTGGCGGTTCAAGAGATACTTCTGTTCATGATAAGATCAGCCAGTTCAACAACCTTAGTGTTACAATGCAATCAAAACAGTTGGAGCGCAAAACAGCAGATGCTGCTCTAAAGCGCGCCATGCTTGGCCGCGAGGAGGCCGAGACTGAGT
This sequence comes from Fusarium gaditjirri, assembly GCA_013266175.1. Taxonomy (NCBI): domain Eukaryota; kingdom Fungi; phylum Ascomycota; class Sordariomycetes; order Hypocreales; family Nectriaceae; genus Fusarium; species Fusarium gaditjirri. The sequence continues at coordinate 192,921 of JABFAI010000264.1, read as the reverse complement.
TGCGCAGATACAGAGAGGAGAACAAAACCCTACGAAAGGTCATTGACGAGGGTAAAGACCGTGAACGAAAAGTCGGAGAGCGTCTGGAGTCGTTAATGGTAGGTATACTCTGAAGCCAATGTTACCATTACATGTTGACCATGTCACAGGAGAACTATGGCCGAGCAAAGGAAACTCATGCACACACACAAGCTCTATGGGAAAAGGAGATACGCCGCGCACGAAAAGAGACATTCAAAACACAATCATCAATCGTCAAGCTCCAAGAAGAACTCAAGTCAGCACGCACAAACGCAAAGATGATCGACGAAAACCTCAAACGAGAAAAGGCTAGGAGCAAAGTTCGAGAGCAAGAAGCATTCGAGGCGCGCTATCAGATCGTTGGTGTCCAAGAACAACTAGACCAAGCACTGGAGCGTATCAAGCTCGTCGAGCAGGAACGTGACGCCTACAAGACCGCGGCCAAGAACGAGGAAGTTGCTCGTATCGCTGCCGAGGGTCGTATTCCTCTACCGCCACAGGATGCCGACGATGAGTTTGGTTCGCCTAACAAGGACAAGAGGCGAGTGTCGAGAGATCCTCGAGTATCTCTATCGACAATGGATATCGTCTCCTCGGAAGCTAGTGAGGTTGAGATTGAGGAATTGTCCATTCAGCTGCAGTGGGAGCGCCAAAGAGCAGACCGTGCCCATGAGATGATTGAATTCTTACAGGCCGAATGCCACCTCCGTTGCTGTGCTTGTTCTAAATCAACCCGTCGTGCTAGTGCTGAGGCCCCTCGCCAGAAACGCAGGAGCTCTTTTGGACTAGAGGGACCAAACGACAAGGTCATGAAATTGGATAACGAGGCAGTACATGGCGAGAAGCGTGCTACATCTCCTCCCCGTATCGAGGAACCGCCAACCCGGACCGAGCCCGAGACAGGAGCAGAGCCTGATGTTCAGCCTGAGCCAGCCCAGGAACAGCACCTTCATGAGACCCCTCAACGCATCATTAAATCTAGGAAAGAGCCCCGTCGAAGCACCATATTCTGTCCCAAAGAAGGCATTTTCCGGACGGTCTCGGAGCAAGAAGCCGAGATCATTGAGGCGCAACGCAAAATCGAAGAGGCCGAGGCCGCTGCTAAGGCTCAGCGAGAAAGTCATACTGAGAGCGAATTCCAGGATGTCGACGAGGTTGTAATTGAAGAGCAAGTTGAGGCTGAAACCACGATCGGTGATGGCACTGAAATTGAGGCCCGTTACTCTGGCGAGTACGACAACTACCGGAGATACGCACGAACCCCTTCAGTTGAGCCTCCAGCCTTCGCCATGCTTGCTCAGGAGAGAACATCACTCGCCTCACTTCTCAACGCTCCTCACAGCCACTCGGCACCTATTCCTTCAGTACCAACCATGCCTGACGTAGCCGAGGATATACTTGTCTCTCCTGACACTCGACCCCATACCACAAATGCCTTCTACACCGTCACCACTACGACAACTGTGCCAGTTCACGACGACAAGGTCGGGAACAGTGCCTCTTTCAACGAACGTCTTCGCACACCATCCCACAACAGTACAGGCACCACCTTTGACATGTCAAATCCTGCTCTCACCCCTACTATGACACGCGAGCAGGCTCTCGCCAAGATCCGTGAACGTCGTGGCCGTGCCCGTTCAATAGCACAGGGCACAATGACACCTAGCCATCGAATGGTTGAGGGCGTTGAACGACGAGATATGAGTGCTCCCACAGGCAAGGTTGCTGGCAAAGGGCGATGAATGTTGAACGACCCAATTGTATGAGCCATGACACGAACTGACGAACACCCCACTACTCTTCACATTCACCCCTATCCCCCCTCCTGAAATTCTCTCTTTTCCGACCCGACTCGACCAAACATAAAAAGTTCTCGCTTTTCACGTCTCCTGATGGGCACCTATCTTTCCGCTCACCCTTTAGCCCATCACTCTTTTCTCTTTTCCTGCAGGGCGAAGGGGCGTTATTGTGGTTTCTCTACTTTAATTTTTTGTTGTAAAGTCACTTGAGACCCAAGAACATGGAGCATCATTCAGCGACTTTGCACTTTGTTTCTATGACCGCTGCATGGGAGGTCTCGTGGATTCTTATGGCATATGTCAGACAAAGTCTTTTGCTGGTTTTGGTCATAACTAATATGCGTTGGCTGGATCGTGTATAAATTGTTTGTTCCGTATTTGCAATACCACTATAACTCTGTCAAATACCCCCCGCTTTCATATTTCGTGTGGCATCTCGCACTGTTAGACATCTCACAGATGTTTGTTATCATGTCCGAGATGCCAGTTACATATCTGGTTCGTAACATAAAAGCATTTTTCTTTCTCGCTCACTGCGACTGCAAAGACCACGTGATTATACTGAATTAGCTTCCCAGGAAGCTCCTTGACATGTTACGCGACAACTGCGAGCTCATTGCGTCAAGCTTGGCTGCAACAAGAATGCATTCAACACCTCTGCCATTTGGTGCACTCTGAATGCGTAACCTCCATTGCCCTGTCGTGACAACCCACTCCTCATCACCTGAGTCACCATCTGCTCGCTTTCGCTTCCGGGGATATTCGTTCGTGGAAGATTCGGACGCTGCGGCATTGATGAAATCCTCGAGATAGTCCTTCCCATCGAGGATAATGGCGGATTCGGGCTCGAGAACTATACGAACAAGATCTTCTTTTAATAGTGCATTTCCAAGGTTTGTCAACTGTCCATGGTTGGTGAGATGTTCAGTTTTGATCGCTTGGGAAAAGTTTAGCTTTGATGAGACAAGCTCAAACAACTTTGCAACTCGTGCTTTGGTGTCCCTGAAGAACTCCGCCCTGGCATTACTTCCTGAGAAATGAAGTTTTGTTGTTTCGCCGCCAATTTCGAGGACCAGCTCCGCGGGCTTCTCGTCCACATAAGGTCGAGCGTATTGCACAAAGCCCGTCAACGGGTCTGTATTGCTAATAAAGACACTAACACCACTCTTCTGTATATTCTCAAGACGAAGGACAATCTCATCACGTCTCGTGGCTTGATTGTAAGTTAGTAAATGTGGGATAAGGCGTTGCTCAAGGCCCTTGAAGTGGAAATAGCGCGCATCGCTGAGGAGATCCTGGCGATGGGCTTCATCACGTATTCGAATAGGATATCCTCGGAGAAAGTGAAGGAGCTCAGCAAATGTATCAGCGCTGCGCTTCGGAACCGAAGGAGGGAGGATCGAGGGTGGGCGGATAAGGCCTTCGCGTTCAAGGCCAGGAAAGAGATCGTCCGGACGTGAGAAGAAAGCCGCGAAGCCGAGGGAGAAGTAGTTCGGAGAATTCCCTGGGTCATTGAAGATTTCACGAGGAATCTGAAACTCGCGATGGCCGATAGAGATAAAGATACTCTCCTCGTAGAGCTGAGAGATTAGCTTGGGCACTGTATACCCGAAAATGTCAGTTCAGAATCTGGGTCGCAAGATGGAGGTAACCAACAGCTATAGAATTGCGCATCTGAGAACAGACGCACAAAGTGCTCACCGTCGCGAGGCTGAACATGGTAGCCCTGGAGATGGAGAGAGATATCGCGAAAGATGACTGGGTCGCGATCAATGTAGAGCGTTCGGATAGCCGAGCCCGACTCGTCGTTTCGTTCTTTTGCCGATTCCAACTGGCAAACAAAGTATTGAGAGAAGTATGAAGGGGCTGCGAGGCGTTAGTCAAAGAACTATGAGATAGACAATTGCACCAGCGCAATGCGATAAGTCAGTTGTCGCAAAGAGAATTGTAAAGTCAAGACTCACCGTCAGAGGATAATGATGCCCCCGAGAGCTTAAACAATTCGCTGCCGATCTGAATTGGAAATACGCGCTCATGAGGGAGAATAAGCGGAATCCGAGAGATGTTGCGCTCTGACAGTGGCTCGACAGTTAAATTTCCAGCATCAGAGGAAGCGATTGAGGTCATTGTAACGGTATTTGTACGGAGGTCTTGCTGATCTTTCAAGCGTACAGCGATTTCTCGGTGAAATGCGACGGCAAGCTCACAAAAGCAATGCCTCTTAGGCCCTGACAAGTTGAAGTCCCAGCGGACCGTTTTAACGTTGAGAAGCTACCGTGGAGGTGTAAATTTATCCGGTGACAGCTCTGAGCTTACACGAGGGTTGCATGAGCTTGCGCCACTAGACATGGATAGTGGCTGACAGATACATTATTAACAACCTTACAAAGTTGCGGCGCCTGGGCTTAAAATCATTGCGATGATGCTTAATTGGTTTCATCTATGTTCTATAAAAGGCTTTTGACGTTTGTAGCACCGTTAATCGTCGACATCGGACAAATATTGAGCCTTCAATGCCAATCAACTCATTACGTCCTTGTGTAGGCGCTCGATATCCCGCGGACTAGATATTTTGAGATTATCGGCTCATCAACTCAACTCCGTTTCGGACAACTCCAACAACTGCTCCAGTCTGGATCAACTCACTGCCTCCACCAGCGACTCTATGCTCGATATTTGCGAGGCCATCCAACCAGGTGATCATCACCTCGGGACCAACCTCTAGCTTCACTAACTCCTCGGAGAGCGCCGTGATAATATCCGCCAGCGCAAGACCTCGCGACACCTTGAGAGCGTTGATAGTGTTTAGACAACTTGTGACATCCGATGTCTTAAGCAGCGTCGACACGATCTCTTTGATAGCATCAGGTGGGGGTGCCGCAATGCAGTTATAAATAGTCTCCGTTGTGATATTTTCGCGTTCAATTTCGCTGTCAGACACTTTAGGTGCATCCTTTGCTCGCAATGGTGTACCTGAGCCTCTGTTAGCGCTTGCTTTGGGAAAGATAAATGCATGTAGACTCACTTGATGCGTGGCAGGCCTGCAGAACGTTCAGTGCTCTTCGCATGTCACCCTTGCTCAGCTTCACCAACGCATCAACCGCTTCTCCACCAATCCTAACATGCTCCTCCTCCACCACCTTGTCAACCAGCACCCTAATATCGCCCTCCTTTAACGGACTGAAGCGGAACCTTGTGCATCGGCTCAGAAGCGCTGGGCTAAGCTTGTGGGAATAGTTTGCAATGATACAGAACCGTGTGTTGGTGGTGTACTTCTCCATTATTCGTCGTAGAGCCATCTGGGCTGTGCTCGTCATAGCATCAGCCTCGTCCAGAACAATGAGCTTAAATCCAGCCATCGAGTTGCCTGAGCGGGCAGATGCACCACCCATGGAGAAGATCTGTTTGGTACTGGCAAATGTCTTGATCTGCTCTCGCACTACATCGATACCACGGTCATCTGAGGCATTGAGTTCGAGAACCATTTGGCGCATGTTCGCAGGTCCATAGATACGACGAGCAAGGGCCAGAATCGTCGATGTCTTTCCAGTGCCCGGAGGGCCGTAGAGGAGTAGATGAGGGAGGCGATTCTGGTCGATGAATTTGTTGATAGTAGCGAGGATATCTTGATGGCCCGAGACGTCGTCGAGGGTGTTTGGGCGGTACTTTTCAACCCTGAGCTCCGTTAATCATGATCTTTGATGATATTTCTTACAATTACCTACCAAGGAAGGCTATCCTCGGCCTCGACTGGCAGATTGGCAGCACTTCGCTTGCCTTGCTTGGTTTCAGAGGAAAATACCACATCTTTGCTGACAGCGGGGACATCAACGTCCATCTCATCCCCAATATCGGACATATTTTCGCTTGTTCTTTCTTCTTTGGTATTTGCAGTTCCTTTGGTGTTGGATGACTTTCCTTTCCAGGGTTGCTCGTCCCGTTCAATTCTTGAGCTTATTGCGCTGTATACAAGTTTGAATGTTGAGAGGTCTGAGAGACGCGCGCTAGGTTGCACGTAAACGCGTCGAAGCGTGTCAGTCAATTAAGACCCTTGCACATAGCAACGGCCAATCACAAAGGCGAAATCGTCAACTTCACCCTTCTTCTACTTACACCTTGTAGAGTATCATTTTTTTCCTTCAGACCAGTACATCTTTTTTGGCCGGTATTTATTTCCAAATAAAATTTCGTCATAGCACTAATTCGGATATACTATTGCGAATGCAACTCAGTATCAATCACAACTCTAAAGTTGTCTAGAGATACATCACCCAAAGAAACCCCAAGGTGACCCAATCAATAAAACATTCCAGCGCCCATCATTCATCACCCTATATGCTCATTAAAAAAAAGAATATCTAATTGTATCCTGGAGGTCACTAGAAAATAATACAAGGCGGTGACCTCTCTTGTCTCATTTCATCTCATCACTCATCGTTCACGTAACTGATTCGTCCCCAAGCCCACAATCTCAAACATTATGGGGATAATAGCCACCGCAAACCAAGCAATGCCTATCACATCAGTCAGCAAACCATTTCTCTGGTCAGGAAAAGAATCCAGAGACTTACCAGTATAAACCACGAGCTTAGTTACGACCTCGACGTCGTATCGCACACGAGGTTTGATTAATTGCGAGAACATCTCCCGCTCTCCCAATCCGTCCTCGGTGCCCGTAACAAAGATCTCGACCCGATCATCATCAGCAGCCGGTGTTGTCACAACCTCGCCAGTTCCCATCATCTGCTCGAATTCGACGATTCGATTTGCCTGTGCACCAGACGCCTGAGCTCCCTTGCCAGAATAGTCTTCATGCGTGGTCTGGAGCTCCAGGTTGCTTGACTTGCTCTTCAAGCTATGGTTACTGCTAACACTCTCGCGTCGCTTGCGCTCTCTATACGCCAAGGTCTCGTATGCATCTGCAGCACTCTGAGGACCAATCGACACAGAGCGACCTCGGGTGGTAGGGTTTCGGATACTCTCGACCATGCGTGGGAAGTCGGAGGGCGAAGGGAAAAGAGTATCGATACGAGAGCCTGTCGGTACAGTCTTGTACTTACTAGCAGGCGTGAAGAATCGTCGAGGCATGTTCACGCCAACCTGTTCAAATATTCGGAATAGATGAGGCAAGAGCTTAAGCAGTAGAGGCTTCATCGTCTCGCGCCACGCAAAGACGACAAGAACGCCGAAGACGATCCTAGCCACGTTGGCAGCCAATCCCAAGTGCGTAATATCGACGGATCCTCCACCATGCGCATGAGTCTCCCAAGGATCCAGCGCAATCTTGCCGTACGTCCAAGTGCCAAATTCGAGACCAATGACAACACCAGCAAAGGCAACGCTGTCATCGTAACATGGACAATCGTCTGCCGGCTCAGGATGAATGCGCACCAGTACAAGGATAATCAAGGCAGCTACGAGAGGTGCAGCCCAAGAGCTGGAGTGCATGTATTCATCCAGGGGAGGCCCGTAGTAGAATTCGAGCAGAGAAATAGCGGCACCCATGATAGACCCTACAATTACGTCGAGGAAGCCATGCATGCCACAGTATAAGCGCCCGAATATGATCGAAGCAGCGTAGAAGTATGAGAGACATTCGAGGGCGAACTTGGTGGTTGGAGCTAGGGTGTTATCGGGACTGCGTAGTATCAGAAGCGCATAGACAGCGACAGATACGGCATTTGCGCTATGGGTCGAAGGGAAACCATATTCGAGAGCTGCAGAACCAGACATTGTGATTCGGTGCAGAGGAGGCGAAAGTGGTCGCGGAAGAGAGTAGAAGTCCTTAATAAAGCCTGTCCAGAAGACCCCGAGCGCAAGAATATGCACAAGTCTACACAATGAAGCAAGTTAGTACCTGTTAAACCCTGTCATCTCGACCGAGTTTGGATACTTGTTACTGCAGCTGCGGCGCAACATCATGGGGCGCAGCGCAGCGTATGTAGACGATAGAACATGGTGTGACTTACCCCTTGCCAAATGCTGCATAACCACACCAGAAGCAGATGGGTAATCCGATCATGAAGAAAGTATGGGTTCCGAGGTTGGCAGTGATGGCGAAGTAGCTATCGAGAGCTGGAGTCCGTAACTTCTCTTGCATCCACGCAAGGTAAGGTGTCTCCCAGCGGATCAGAGGCAGCATCTGTTGGCGCAGATTGTATCGCCATTTCGGCAGGGCGCGCTTGTCTGCGAGAAGAGCAATCAGCAAAGCGCGCGGCGCGAGAGAGGTCGATATTGGGGCGTACAGTGATCGAGACTTCTCAGCCCGGCATCGGGAACGTCGTCGTCCTTGGCAGAGCCGTTTGTCGTAGGCAGAACCGTCGTGGTCGTGGTGGCAGCGGGAATGTTGGCGCTCAACGGCGGGGCATCGCGTTGAGGGTCGCTCATGGCTCTGCGGCGGGAGTAAAAGTAAGAGATACGTCAATTGTGACGAGTACAAGATCCAATAGGACGACGAAACATTGAAGTCAAAGGAGACCCGATAAGGAATGTCGTGAGCCTGAGTGCGGCCTTGGGCTGCAATGAACAGAAGCCCTGCAGAATGTAGTTGCAATGTAGTAGTTTAGTGGGAATAGTTAACCAACGATGGAAGCGGCGGGAGTTTGATCAAGTGGAGTTTTGCACCATGTTACATGAACTGAACCAGGCCAGCAGAGGCCAAGCTTCAAGTATAAAAGGCAGGTAGGTGGCCAGCTATTTGTATAGCTATGTATGCAGTAAGGAACCACAATGGTCAATTAATCCTTGTCGTGGGAGAGAAGGGTCAGATTAGGTAGATATTTGTCCGCCATCATCTTGTTTGACTGTTCATTGAAGTCTGCTCGCTGCGTTTGGCTTTGACCCTTGGCACTCACAGAGGACAGCAAGACAGGGCTAAAGAGCCATATGAAGTCAGGGTTTAATCAACGGATCGGTTACCTCGCTAACTTAAAGCTTTGCGTTTCTCCTCTTCAGTCCCCTGTTAATACCCCAGAAGCGAAACCCCATCATGGAAGCTGAGGAGATGCACTAACAAGAAAGCCACTGGTTCATAAGCAGGGGGTTCTGGTCATGTATGTATTTCCAACGGCCAATATGGGCATACTCATAGTTAGAGGGAAAACGTCTTGGGCATGTGCAACATATCAACTGCTACTGGGAGACGAATATTGGCCATGGCATAGGTGCTCCGTACAGCCAGCCAGGAACCGATTGTTTGGTCAGGGGTGCTTCGATGGTGTTGTCTGGGGGCTAAAAAGGAAGAAAAAAACCAAACAGTCGTACAGTGTGGTAATGGCATCGGTGCTATGAAATTGAAAAGCTGAGAATACTTGGCTCACAACCATCAAAAGCAACCTGAAGGATAAGGAAAATGAAAATAAGTTATCACACATAGCCATTTTATAGCATATGGTGGATTTTGATGTATACAGCTTTATCGTAAAGTAAAAAGTCAGACCTTGGTCTCCATCCAAGTTCATATTTACAACTTCAAATTTCATCACCACATCAAACTCACTATCTGCAAACCACCGCCGCCCATGTCCTTCTCTCTCCGCGGTAAACATGCCATTGTGGTCGGAGGTACCGGTACGCTGGGCTTCCGTATCGCGAGCGCACTTGCAGACCGCGGCTCTGTTGTAACCATCATGAGCCGTAATGCCGTTGATGATCGCCAAATCCTTGAGCCCAGACTCAAACCTTTTGAGCCTCTCCCGTACAGAGAGGGCTTCGACGGCGGGAGACGCCCAACAGAGCACCAGTTCAAACGCCTGGATGTTCAAAGGGCAGACATTTTCAAGGGTCTATTTCCCAATCTAGGCCCCGTTGATGTCCTCGTCAACTGCGCTGGCACCAGTCAAGCGTCAGCTCTCAAGCGGACCGGCGAAGAGGAAATTCAACGGATCCTTAACCTCAACCTCCGGGCGACTATCCTCGCCTCTAAATATGCGAAATTAACCAACCATGGTGTGTCCCACCGGGCAGTTACTTATATTTGATAACATCTTCTCACATCTGCTCATAGGATGCATCATCAATGTTTCAAGTCTTATGGCTACCAAAATGGGTGCTGGTGCTACAGTATACGCCGCTTCAAAGGCTGGTGTCATTGGTACGTTCGTGATATATCCCTAATCTTATGCTAATGAATTCCACATTATTATACATGCCAGAAAGAACCTGCTAACTCCAAATCGTCGCAGCTTTCACCCGTGCCCTAGCCCTTGAGTATAAAAGTCGCTCTATCCGCGTCAACACATTGCTACCGGGTTGGATACAGAGTCCAATGTGGAATGGTGAGTCTCCCCTTCCTGCGCCTTCAGTTTCTGGCGCCTATCACCCTTGCGAAGATGAAAGCCAGTGTTAATGTACAATGCCCTGTTTTAGAGCTTACTGAGACCTCTCGAGAGGCTTACCTCAAGCAGTGTCCCTTGGGTCGTTTGGGAACGCCCGATGAGGTGGCCGATGCTGCCATGTTTTTGATAACCAACCGTTTCGCCAACAATTGCGTGCTAAACCTTGATGGTGGCTTAAGCGCCAACTAGTAAAGCCATGGTTCCTAGGATATACGCATCTTCCTTTCAACCCCTTGTATTACCCTTCAATCGTCAATGACGATAGCGCCGCCACCGGCTTGACTTTGGGCTTCGTCTACGTCCACAACATCGGTGCCGGTTTCGGTGATCTTGAGTTTCTTGAGAGGCGGTTCACCATCCTCTCCATGCGGTCTCTTGATACCCTTTGGTTCGGCACTAACGGCCTGCTCATCGTTGAGTTCTCCGTTGCCATTCGCGGCGATTGGCTGGAGCTTCTTTGGTTGACGTGGAATCTCAGGGATCTCTGAGAATGTAGCCTTGACCGGTTTCTCGTCTTCTTTCAGTGTACTATAATTGTAAGCCTAGTTCAATAACAACGGAGACAAATTCAAACCCTTCTTGGACATTGATAACCACATTGACGAGCGTGTCTTCATCGTCCTGGTCGATGACAGTCAAGAATGAGTCCTTCTTGATACCTAATAGTTTTGTCAGTCCTCCGCGAGCAATTCATTCGTCCTTTCAATGAGGCCTTACCGAGATCAGTCAGCTTTTTGGGTAGATTCTCATCGTCGCCGTCTTCAAAACATTCAACCAAGGTTCCTATGTCATTGTTCACAACAAACTCCTTGCCTTCAAATCCCAGTTTTGACATGACGATGTCATCAACGAGATCCTTGAGAGTCGCCCGGGACAGGTCTACAACAATACTTGTGAAGTAAACACTACATACGGGGCATTCGGGATTTGGCTCTCTGGACCTATCAGGGGCCAGAAGTCGAGCTGGGGCAAATGGGGTCAAGAAGACCTCTTTGGACTGTGCATACTCGCCCCTCAAAACTTTGAAAGACTGAAGAACACAAAGACCAGCGACGATTGCGTTTGTTGTGGCAATAGCTGGAATAATGTTACCTGCCATCTGTTTGGTATCGAACCGAGACTTCTTGTCAATTCCAAAAATTGTTGAGCGAATGTTGGCACTTGCTGTCACAAAGTCAAGAGTATCAATATCATCCTTGTCAAATGCGATTGTGGGGTCGGGGTCTTCAGGTTTTTTGTTCTTCTTGAGCTCCAGAATTCGCTTGCTTAGTCGGTCAAGACTGTCATTGAAGACCGCTAGGCTCTCTTCCAGGGACCAAACCCGCTGATCGTCATTCAGAATCTTGTCCTTGTTGGCGATAGCCTCGCCAGCCTGCACGAGAATGGTCTGGTATTGAAGGGGCTCGGGAGCTCGCCGGGATGTCCACATGCCCTCCACGGAGCGTAGTCGCTCGATGTCGGCGTTGAACACCTTGTCGAATAGCATCTGAGGGAACTTGGACGTGCCAGTAGCATCTCGAATCATCTTGAGAGCTTCAGACTCTTTCTTTAACTCTTCAATCTCTTTGGCTGGCTCTTGTCAGTATGCGCTGCCCCTAAAACAGCATCTCACTTACCGTTGTCGACATCAGTTGAGTGATCAAATGCGGCCTGATCTTCACTTGTGCCAAATATCTCACTAAGTCCTTTGTTAGCAATCTCTAACAAGTCGATATCTGCACACATACTTAAGCAAATAACTTTTACCCCAGACAATGCAGTGAATGGGTTGACTGGGGGTGCTTCGAATTGTACACACAGGGAAAGACTTGGGTGCTTCCTTGGGTGTACAGTCATAGCATGCAGTGACGCCTTTTTTGATAACCTGCACCTGGCCATTGAATCCGGTGGTGCCACTCTCGATCAGGGGTACATCAGCTGCCAGGCACATCTTATTAACGTGCCTGCGCGCTTCGAGGTTATCCAGAGCATTGAAAGCAATGCGGAATTGCTGAAACCAGGCCACAGTGAATTCGTCATCCTTGATATTGGCATGATGTGCGACAATTCTGACATTGGGATTAAACCGTTCTGCTGCCTCTTTGGCCACCTGCGCACTGATTAGTATCTAGCCAAACTCCATTTTTGGGCAGAATGACGTACGAGAGCCTTGGATTTTTTTATGTGTTCGTGACGGAAAAGAAACTGTCGGTTCAGGTTCGAAAGGTCGATGGTATCGAGGTCTACAATGTGTATTTCGCCAAAGCCTGTGAGGACGAGGTTCTTGAGCAACTCGCATCCAATTCCGCCAGCACCAACCATGAGCACACGAGCCTGCACGATCAAAGTTAGCATACCCACAATGAAAAGAAGTGATCGAGCAAGATCGCCATGTCGCATCGCATACAGACCAGTCCTAAATACATCGCTCCTGAAGCATCGGATCGCGTTGGATCTTGGTGCGAGATCAAGGCTGAGAGGCGATATTTAGTTCCATGCATAAGAAACGTACCTGCTTGACAGAAGTATTGAGTGATGCGCCTAGCGACTGCTGGTTATGTCGGTCACGCGTCAAGGCCGGCGTGCGTTTTGAGGGCGCGTTCTCAGATGAAGCAGTTTTCTTTTGCTGCTGCTCTTGCTGTCGTTGTACTTGTGTTTGTATTCGTGGTTGCTGCGTAGAAGCTGGAGCTGGAGCCGCATCCTGTGTCTGGGCCGGAGCCTGATCGGCGCTTGTCGCATTCATGGTTAAAGTTATCACTTTTTACACGCGGAAACGGGATCGAAAGAGTGGAATGGCCCGATCCGAGGGCTGCGCATCAAGGTCGAGTCGGTGCGCTTGTTGGTGAAGAATGTCGCGATCAGTTGAAGGTGGGAAGGTTGAACAGGATGTTAGTGGTCAGAGAGCTAAGATAGAGCACTCAGCAGGAGAGCGGCGTTGCATGGAGGGCGGCCAATCAGGCAGGCCTATCACAGAGCTTCGAGCTTCTAAAGCTGGGAATTCTTTGGTGTCAAGGCTTATGATTGGGCTCCACTGTGTACCTACGTTAGTAGGTTGTCAACCACTAACCACCATAACTGGAGGCCCTCGAAGAACAAGAAAACCATACCCTTCACATAGGATGCTGAAATAACTTCATCAAAAGACTCCTCAGTTCCTAGTAGCTTAACAGAGTCATTTTTCCACTTAATATACAGGTCTAAAGCTTGCTTGTCTCCCCCTAAAAGGCTTGGCTTGTGAGAAATCTAGCTTTTGTTACTGATGGATTGGGTGGGATGGTGACGTGCAGATGGACATGCAAGGACAATGAGTGACAGTTACCTACCTATCTATGGGGGGCACTCTAACGAATGGGTGTTACCAAGTCATTTAGTTAATATCATGTGAATGATTTGCTTCCAGAAGCATTCGACGATTCACTCTCATTCAGTTCCTTTCTTTGCCGTGCTTCGGCCATGGCAAGCTGCAAGGGACGTATGATGCACTGGGCTGTTGCAGCAATTATGCGACCGCGGGGCCGCTCCCGGCGCAAAAAAAAAAAAAAATATTAAGGGATCTGGATACTCGATTCGATCTTGAAAGTCTAGACTGAATCATACAAAGAAAACTGCACACCATTGTCACTCTTTGCTTGTTTTTTTTCCCTCTACTTTTTTTTCCTTTTCACTTGGCTCATTCTCCTTTTTCCCCTCGTGTAACAACCGATTTCTGCAACGATGTCTGACGACGAGGTTGATACCGAACTCTTGGAACTCCTCCGCCAACACCTTCAGGGGAAGATCGATATTCAGGAGGAGCCCGAGACAGGCGTTCTCGAGAGCGCCGAATATGTCTATAACAGCTGTATTGATGTTGCCGTCGACATGCGTGCCTCTAAAAAGGCAGCGGAGAGCATTTACGAGCAAATGCAACAGAAGAGTTACTCAACTGCCACCTGGTCAGAGCATGAACTTCACCCCAAGGCCAAGGACGAAACTACTGTCAACTTCGTTTTTACTATGGACTTGCTAAACTTTTCTTTCTGGTCTGAGCTGCCTGATGATGAACGCTTTGCTATTGAGTATCGCGGGCAAAGATGGACTGGTTATTGGAGTTTGGTGGCAGCTCTCCAAAGAGCAATTGATGAAGGTCAGTCATCATTTTTCACGATGACTCACGCATACCAAAGCTAATACTTCGCCTCGCTAAAAGGCATTCCTATCACAGATCCTTTTTACTGGAAGAACGAAGAAGAGTGTACCCTGAAATCCCTCACACATGTTTTTCGGTCATGCACAGAAGAGAAAATTCCCCTCCTTGAGGAACGCTTAGACTGCCTCCGAGAAGCTGGCCATGTTCTCTTCAAGGTAAGCCAGAACAACGTCGATCCTGACACTAACTAGTAATTCTAATTACATGTACCAGCACTACGATGGCTCTGTTGCAGAGCTCATTTACGCTGCTGACGGTTCTGCGGCACGCCTGGTGAACTTGCTGGCGCAGGATTTTGACTGCTTCCGTGATGAGCATCGTTTCGAGGATGGCAAGATGATTCGGTTGATGAAGAGAGCACAAATACTCGTTGCGGATCTTTGGGCATGCTTCAACGGCGCGTCATACGGCGAATTTCGAGATATCGATAAGATCACCATGTTTGCAGATTATCGTATCCCTCAAATTTTGATGACTATGGGCGCCTTGTATTGTTCTCCAACGGTTGCAGCTGCCATCAAGGACAAGAAGATGATAGAGAGCGGATGTTCATGGGAGCTGCAAATACGAGGTAAGTCGTTCAAACTGCAGTCTTATTCTTTTACTGAACAAATTAGCTTGCAGTATCTGGTGTGTTGAGTTGATTCGAAGAGAGATTCTGCGTCAACACCCTAACACTCATGTCAACGCCATCCTAATAGACTTTTTCCTCTATGACAGTATGAAGGAACTAGAAGTGGCGGGCAAGGAGCCCATTCCGCATCATCGGACAAGGAGTATTTGGTACTAGATGAAGGCCGCGAGGCCTGTTGCCTCTAGATTTCTTGTGTGTTTTGAAAGTCAAGTTTAGATAATAGATTTCTTATTCGACGAGCTCTTCATGCGCTTCTAGAATAATTGACACAGAAAATAAAGCCACTTCGGCACCTTAATGTCAATCCCTCAAACACCTTAATCCGTAAAACAGCCACAGGCGACCAAATAACAAGCGGACACTTTTCAGGCCCCTACAGCAGTCGAATTGAGGATCTCATCCATGTGAGCCGTTTCAATTCCATCGTTACCCTTGTTTTCTTCCTTGAGAAGAACAGCGAGGACTTCAACTGGAGGGTTGAGACCCAGACGTTCAGCTCGCTTCCAGCGCTTAATGCGAGGCATCCCTATACAGGGCTGTCCGGGTTAGCTACGGTGTATCAATGATAGCTCAAGCTGACTTACACCATATTGTGAGCTGACATCGAAATATCGAAGAACCTTCTCACTCAAAGATACACCTTGCTGGTGCAATCGCGGCGTAGTCCATTGGTCTTCGATGGACTTCCAGTACTTCTTGATCTGTGCGTCTGTGACTTTCTCTGCTTGCAGCTCCAATTCGGACTTTGCAGGTTCTGGGACTACCTCAGTCTCTGTCGCTGTCTCAACTTCTTCTTCCTTATCAACTTCAATGGACTCGTGATCGATGACAACAACATCTTCAACTTCACGCTGTTTAGCATGCTGGCTGGGATCGAGCTTTGTGATAGAAGCAGAGATGGCAGGCTTCTTGGTGCTTTTGGGTACTGGTTTGGTGACTTTGTTTGAGAAATTCAGAGTAGACTGTCCCTTGGCTGGCAGGCCCCTGCTGCGAGCGCTGGCACCGGATCGTCGAGTTGTGGGCATAGTGGGCTCAGCTCCTAAAATAAGATGGCGCTGTTGAATGCCGAGGACGACACTTGATGAATTAGTGAAATCAATACAGCTGTAAACAGACGCTGACTGGTACTGAAGAGTAAAACAAGTGGCAAGCTTAGGTAATGGTTAAGTTTTGAAAGAACGGATGCTTTATGGTGAGTGATGATGATCGAAATGTGAGGTCGTTTATTGACCATACCTAGGTACAGGGTCAGCAACTACCTAGGTTGGGTGGCTCTAATCGGAAGGCTGGAAGGGACCAAATGCATGACGTGCAAGCCTTAAGATTGGCAGGACAACGCGCGAAGTTAAGCGCGAGGTCACGTGCATTGCATCATACTCTGTAACACTGAATACCTTATTTGTGCAGTTTCACGACGAAGCAAGAAGTCTCTGTTTCGAATGACATGAATTGGAAATGATCCTTATTTAAACTCATAATAACCCAGACCGGCCAATTAGGTACTGCTAGTGTTCCTGGTCTTATCCTCAGTTTGTGGATTTCATTGCAACCCACTTATCGTATTGATGCCATCAACTTCACATATATGTACAAGCTGTAAGTGAACCGTGATAATATGAGCTTGTGATGCCAATCTTTTCTGGCTCTATCTTGGTGGTCGAGGTGTCTCATCACCGAGAGCTTCACGTTTTTATTATACAATGATCAACCACCGGTGGCTTCTCGGTAGAATGAAAGGCTCCTGTTTGCGCCAGCAGTGCAGAACATCTCGCTTCTGACAGTCTTCGGTAGCCATTTTACGGACCAAAGAGCTTTGTCCGTTTCACTATGGGTTGCCACACATGCGCTTCGCTCAATTGACCATACCTTGACCTTTCCATCCATTGAACCACTCAGCAGGTACTCTCCGGTATCGCTCCAATCGAGTGATGTGATCCACGAAGAGTGTCCAGTCAGATTCCCAACATGTTCCCCGTGTTTCATGTCATAGAGGGCAATGATCCCAGCGTCACCTGCTGCAGCAAGTCGAGTGTTACCAGGAGAAAAGGCAACTGATCGTACGGGTTTTGCGAGACCTGATAGCACATGTCAGAAAAATAACATGTAATATGTGTACGAGGCAACCTACCAGATAACGAGTACAGGACTCTTCCTGTATCATTGTTGAAAATGTAGACAGATCCATTCTGGTGGCCGCTGGCAGTGTATTTCCCGTCCCGGCTCAGGTCCACTGACATGCCAAAGCTCCCAGACCCAGCACTTCCGGTTTCGTACTCACGAATCTTGGGCTTCTTCTCATCCATAACATCCCAGACGTTGACTCGGCCATCGTTGGTAGTAGTAGCCAGGTAAGATCCATTCTCACTCAATGCCATAGCCCAGGCTTCGCCAGGCTTAGATGAAGATCCTGTAATCTCGCCATTCAAACTCCATTCGCCAGTGTCGCTGTCGACTTTCCACATTTTTACCTCGCCGCCAAATCCAGCACTCGCTGCGACGTTGCCATTCCTTGAGGTGCACACGTGATGACACCCCAGCTTGTGTGCATCTGAAATGGACTGCTTGAGTGGGAATGAAGGATCAGTTGTGTCATGAATGTGAAGCGTAGATGATCCACTGCCTGATATCACAGCTTTGGGTGTTGTCGCAATGGAAAAGATGTCGGTGATGTGGGCTATACACTTTTAGTACTGTTTTGTTCAAGCTCCTGCTTCATTGATTCACCCCGCGACGGGGAGGCCAAGCTCACCATTATCCACGGTATGCGTGGTCAAATATTGTTTCGACTAGTGAGATTAGTTGCCTTTCTATCAATGGCTGAGTCTTCGGTCGATCTTACCATCTCCCACGCCGTGCTAAATGTCGTGCTTCTCTCGCTCTTCAAGATGACGTTGTATGAATGAAAGTGCTTGGCTTGGACTGAACTACCGATGGATGCCAGTGGCCTTGGTGGGGCAACACAGGGTCATAAATAAAGCTTCAAAACAAGACAGATCATTCAAGGGAAACCTACCTACCTTAGGTAGGTATGAAGGAATACAGCAACCCCTAGTTGTTCATTCACTGAATTTCATTATAGGTAGGGTATCACACTATAATCTTGCATAGGTTAGTACTAAAACCATGTTGCTTCAGATGTTCTATACATAGAGTTAAATCACAGGTCTCGTTTAGATCTTCGCGCTGCTAGAATATTATCGTGGTACCTCAGTTAAAACTTTTACATTGTGTGTTTTTCATATTCATACAAGGAACTAAGCCAAAACGCCCATGGTATGCATGATTCCGTGGTGACTATACAGTGGTAAATCATCAAAGTTCCATATCTTTTTATCTTTAGATCGACCTATCATTAGGGTAGTCCTGACGCCAAATTTGTCTCATTTCTATTATTTGTTAGATCGCGATATGGCCTCGCTTATATCAAGAGAGCAGCAATATACCTTCTAAGCAGGTTTGGCATAATCGGTGTGTACGCTTAGGTTGACCACATCCGGGACATTTGCACAAATTGTTCACATCCTTCAGCGCCTTGCCCGCCATTTGTCTGTGTCGTTTTCTCGAATGGGAGACTTTGTTCTTAGGTACCGCTCGTAGCACAGACTCCCAGATATCATCGATGGTGGGGAGGTTTAAGGAAACGCCAGGGATCGCAATCGACAACGACGGGAAAAGCTTCTGGGTGAACTGGCGAAAAGACACCGCAGATAGCACGGTCGGAGAGTAGATTCGGGGCAGAAGCGCAGCGGCCATCTTCGCAGAGACGTTAATGGGCTTGAAGAAGATGAACGATATATCAGCTTTGGTGGTCCAGTCCCAGTCGTTGTTCCAAGGCCGGTGCTGGGGTCTTGGCAACGAATCGAATTGAATTGATAAATGCCTCGGTATTTCAATGGTAAGTGATTGTTTCCTGATAGAGCTGAAGCGTCTATAGGTTGTCGGGCTCGAATTGGCGTCGCAATGATCAAAATGCGCAAGGCTTCAAATTCCAGCTCAAAAGTCTGATGGCCTGGGCTATCTCGAAATGCCGCCAGCCAATCATCAGCTAACCGGCGCACTGACCTTCCTGAACCAATGAGAAGCTCGAAACGCGCTTTCCCCCCTTTCTTTGGGACCCTGTACCTCCCTGACACCTCCCTTCCAGTAGGGAAATTGTTTGCTAAGGTGGCAGGAAGCCCAGTGCCCGAAAAGTTCCCCCTAGGATCGGTTTCTACGCCGTCTCTCCTAAACCTCCAACTCCCAGCTTCGTTACATATTCAGGCGTCACTTTGACCTTGCCAACTGTTCGCGCTCGTGTTGTCCTTAGTTGCTTCGAGTCCAGTCTTCCTTTCTTGGAATACTCACAACATTCCTGAGCTCTACTCTTACCCTCGCTCACCGTTTTAATCGAACACTTCTCTCCCGTACGAGTTATTCAAGATGGCTGCCGCTCCTTCCAACACTATCTATCCTCAGAGCCATGTCGGTTTCGACAGCATCACTTCTCAGATTGAGAAGAAGCTCTTGAAGCGTGGTTTCCAATTCAACGTCATCTGTGTTGGTAAGTGGCGACTCTGTTTCGATTGTCCCTATGGTTTATGCTGGCATGGTGTGATTGCTCACAGCCCGACTGCCGGTCTGCATTAAGTTTCTATACTAACATGTCTCGCGCATTGTAGGTCAGACCGGCATGGGCAAGTCAACGCTCATCAACACCATCTTCGCTTCTCATCTGATCGACTCCAAGGGTCGCTTCCAGCCCGACGAGCCTATCCGCCAGACCACTGAGATCCAGGCCGTTTCTCATAACATTGAGGAGAACGGTGTCCGACTTAGACTCAACATCGTCGATACTCCCGGTTACGGTGACCTTGTCAACAACGACCGCTGTTGGGACCCCATCGTCAAGTACATCAAGGATCAGCACTCCGCGTACTTGCGCAAGGAGCTCACTGCACAGCGAGAGCGCTACATCCAGGATACCCGTATCCACTGCTGTCTCTTTTTCATCCAGCCATCGGGCCATTCTCTCAAGCCCATTGATATTGTCGTCTTGAAGAAGCTGTCTGATGTTGTCAACGTGGTGCCTGTCATTGCCAAGGCTGACACCCTGACCGTTGAGGAGCGTCAGGAGTTCAAGGAGCGCATCAAAGAGGAGTTTGCTTTCCACAACCTCAAGATGTACCCCTATGATAACGAGGAGTTTGATGATGAGGAGCGTGCTCTGAACGGTCAGATAAAGGTTTGTCTATGTCGCTCGAGTTCATTCGGATTGTGCACATGCTAATACGTAATAGAACCTTGTTCCTTTCGCTGTTGTCGGTTCGGAGAAGTCGATCATCGTCAATGGTAAGCAGGTCCGCGGTCGCCAGAACCGATGGGGAGTCATCAACGTGGAGGACGAGACTCACTGCGAATTTGTCTACCTCCGAGACTTCCTTCTCCGAACGCACCTCCAGGACCTTATCGAGACCACCTCTCAAATCCATTACGAGACCTTCCGTGCCAAGCAACTGCTGGCCCTGAAGGAAAGCAGTGCTCACGGCGGGGCTAGTAGCCGACCCATTAGCCCTGCCGCTGACCGCGAGTTGAGCCGAAACTCGCAAAGAATGACGATGAACGGCTACTAGGCTGTCTTTTATTTTTGAAGTTGTGCTGGCGATGGAGCAACGGCGTCTCTGGGCAGCTCGATAGCCCACATTTGTTACGACCCTCCATATCTTTCACGGCCTGATGTAGAGCAACTCAAAAGTAAATGCTTTGTCAGGTGGTTCGCTGGTCGACTTGACCGTAATAGAACCAAGGCCTCTTACATCATTTCGATGACATCGGCGGCGAGCAAGGATAAGGGGTACGATGTTTCGAGGTCCAAAATGAGACAGGAACTGGTCGAATATGACTACTTCCTGGCTGCGTGCCATTTGACATGTCTACCCGTCAGTCCATATTGAAGCTGTACACGACTTTCTTCTTTTTCTTTCAGTGTTACCCCGGAGAGCTATTTGGCCTTTTTCTATGCTTTAATAAGACCGATTACCCTATACTCTAATCTAGAGTTAGTTTCCTGCCTACATAGTGTATCAATTCCCTTGGAGTTTCTGACGAACTTTTGTGCCCAATGAGAATGGATTGCGAGTTTGAATGCTTTTGCCTAGACCTGTGGACTCCCTGTAACCTTCACTTGATAGATGTTGGCGTGATACGGCATGTCTTGAAGTTCAGTAAATCCCAGTTATGTGTAGAATTTTATTGCTTGTGTTGGTCTATGGCATCGTCACCGAGCCATCGCGTTCGATCATTGTGGAATGTAGCTACATGGAATTCCATGAGCATAGGGTAGCCCACCTAAATATTATAGTTGGAAGATATACTAAAGGTAGATAGATACCTATGAAGACCAAAGCTCCTCTTGGAAAGCTGGTTTTGTTCCGGTTTTCTGCTATAGCCCTGTCTTGTCCTTCGTCTTTGTACCCGAAGCAATGAAGGTTTATCTTGTCTCTGGTTGGCCAATATCGAAGTCATGTTTTCCAGCTAACTCCCCTAGGGGGTGTCAGAAAACGTCTGACGTGAAGATCTAGTTTTGTATGGTGAATGCGGATTCCTGCGTGAGACGTATTTTGACACCCCGAGGTCCATCAACGTCCCAACCTCGTAATCACATTGTGTCGATCTCAGTCTCAGTCTCCGTTGACGTCATAGCCAACCACGCACAGAACAACACATTCACATTTCAAGGTGTGTCAGAAACGCGCATCGGGTTCGAAACAGTCAGCGATTGATTGATAGAAACCGAGACAGGGTGGACACAAACCGAAAAGGTGTACTGTGCCTACTTTTATGTACTGTACTTCGTTTCGTTATCCGTACATGTCTCTCAGCCTTGATTTTTGGTGTTTCTGTCCCTGACGATCTTATCTCTTTGACTCAGTGAGATGCCCTGGTGAAACGCATCCGGACGCCACAGTATCCACGTCAGATGCAGGGGCACGATGAGGGATTGATCAACGGGGAGTAAAGTTGGATAATCCTCATTTGAATATGCAGGTTCTCTTCATCTGACAAAATTTTTATTTGCTGTTGGTGATAATTGTTCAGCCACGCTGGCGATTGTAATTTAGAGAGCTAGCTAGGGTACACAACGCTGTGGGGTATCGATTCCATGAGTGAGAGGTGAGACGTCACAGTCTCAGATGAGAAAGCTTGACAATGACCAACGACCAGGCTTTGGTGTGTCCAGTGTATGTGTATCAAAGACATGAGGCCTTAGTCCTAGGCGAGGGCTTGAGCACAACCAATGACTGGCTTGGGCTTATTATGCCTGCTTCTTAGTATATGACTTGTTCCATCGAAGAATAGCATCAATGAACTTCTTGCCGGGAAAATCGATGATGATGATCCCAGTCCTTGTAGTGTCTTCGTTGTCTTCAAAATCTTTAATCCACTGGCCAGTCATGTCGTTCATGCCAGTGACAGTTCGGTTCATAGGTCCAGCCGCAGCCTCGATGGGCAAGACACCGACAGAGGCGGATATATGTGCCAAATAGAGGACTTTGTTGTCGAGAGGTGCTGTTGCGGCGAGCTCAAGAGCATCGCGGATCGCAATCCACTTGTCTGACAAATGGTAGACGTCAGGAATGATCCATTTATCTTCTAGAATCATTTGATGACCTTCCCACTTCACACCATATGGCCCTCCTCGCGAAGCTGGGAAGTTCTGAAGAACAAAGATCTTGGAGCGAAGACTCCCAAGAGTCGGCAGGGGTTCGGAAGCGCTGTAGTTGTACAGTCGATCTCCGAGTGGGTAATTGTTGAAGGCGGCTTCAAATGACAGAGTATTGTTATCTCCAATGCCGTTACCCTCCTGCTTGAGGCGCATGATGATGGTCTCAGAAGGGTTTCTATCCAGGAAGTCGTTCATGTAGCCAACCACATCCTCGAAGCTGAAGCCGGTGTAGCCATTAGCATGGTAAATATGCAGCTCGTCATCACGCACACGAGCGCGGATGTCGAAGTAACGAATACCTGCTTCCAGCTGGGTAGTCAGGTTCCAGTTCTGACACTGCAGAACCTCTGTTCCTATCTCGTAGGTCATTGTGTCGTGTGTGCCCGGTATGCTGAGGCTCGAGAGAAACACATCGTCTGGAATCTCGGCCATCCAGGTCGGGTTGTGAGCCAAGTCAGCATCGAAGCTGTAAGCACTCGAATAACCACGGTAGCAATTCCCATACACCATACAAGGTGCGATGGAGAGAAGGAGGTAGATGATGCACATAATGAAGAATGCGCCACCTCCGAGTATCATAGGAAGTCGTCGAGTTCGATTCACAGGAGTCGAGAGACTCCGAAAGCCTGATATCGCGACCATATTGGCAGGCTGAGTACGGTCGAAGCCGGAGGGGCCGGAAGGGACCTTTCGGTCAACTAGTCACATCGGCAGGTAAATAGAGGATAATATGGTGAGCTCCAGGCTCAGTTATTCAGCCGTAGGTATTGAAGCAGCGTTGTTAGGTCCCGTGTGCATATATCGATGTTTGTTATGAATGTTGATATTATATTGGTAAGGCTGATTGATGATGCGTATCTCAAGGATCAGAGACGCATCCGACTTAGGCGATGACATAGAGCTAGGGAGCTTGGGCCACCCTGCGGTGCCACCTGCGACAGCTGAAGACCGTGAGTGGTCAGCTCTAAAGCGCTATTGTAAGGTATGTAACAAAACTTACCCCAGACAAGACATGGACAAAGCATTGTGAAATATGCCTACCCTAGATCAGACTCCCATCTGAAGATTGCACCATGATTTCATGTGTTCGCAAGAGCCACATCTCATCAAACAATCATCTCGAGATTTCATGGCAAGTCGGACCTATGTAGTCAAAAGTCTCGATTAGGATCGTCCGTTAGGTTTGTTTTGCGGCTCTGCCCCATTACCTCGATCAAGATCTCGACCGAGTGTTTCACTTCGATTAGCTCTGCATTCGCAAAAACTCAAAGCCATAGTGGGAAGACCATGACGCTTAAAAGACGACGAACACGCATGTCAAAAACGGAAGCAGACCCAACAAGGAGGTTGGACTACTCAACCGAGCTTATTATATGTTCAAAAACTGCTCCATCGTCGTCGTGGAAAGCTGGAGCATCTCTCCCACATGCCGTAACTTTAGCTTTGAGATGTACGAATCAATGATACCTAAAGAGTCATAGACGACAGAACGGTTGTGTGTACCGCACAATGGAAAAACTGTGAGTAGAGACACAGCAACAACATACAGTCAATATCACTACAGACAAAGCTCCACGATGCTGCAGTTTACAAAATGCTCCGGAACATTTGAGCGGAAAACCCAAAAATTAAGCCTCTCTAAGGGGAGGCAAGAAAACTTGAGACCTTTATCCCAAGCTATAAATAATTTAACCTAAAGCCCTTCTGAAAATATACTAAACTTACCTAAGTCTTTTTATCATTTAGAGTAGAAGTCCTAAGTTTTTTTTTTGTTTTTACTTCTCGAAGCCTCTCCACCCTCACGACACAACTTACATCGACCAACTGCAGCTCGTGGCGCGCAACTTGCAGATTGCGGACCCTGAAGTGGCATTCTCCTGGCGAAGCGGCGTAGCCAAACACGCAATAGCGACAGTGGTTGAGCTTGTGATTTGCCTCTGACAGCCTCTTCCCTCAACATGAAGGAATCATGTATTGTCACCGAAGCATCATAGAGGGGAAAATAGTAGTACATCAAGGTTCGTCGGCTAAGCAAAGACAGACAGCGAGCGGTGCTTCGTAACACAACCTAGAGCCGAGAAGTCACTACAGTAAATGTACATTGACAGAAGGACCAAGCTATTGGCATGTGCGAACATGTCAGAGATTAGTAAAGTTAGACAACGGAGCCTCAACTACACAAGACAACGTGACACAGAGCAGTCATGATGAGGAGCTCGGCGGGTGTGGCGGCCAAGATATTTACGGTGACAGCCTCGGTTTACGGCTCGAATGATGCCGATACATTTTCACGAGACACAACACAGACTACAGTCCAGTCGGGATGCACTATAGATACAGAGAATCGTGACAATGCCCCCACGTATATCATCGCTTGCGTGACTCTCCAAGCACACAGCCGAGAATTTGGTTGGGAATAGCGTCGCAGATTGAGACATTACGAAGCATCTTTGCCACGCCCTTGTTCAGGTCAGGTCGGTCAGGTCAGGTCAGTCCAGTTCTGACAAGCAAAGGGTTCTCGAGAAATACGATACGCATGTAAGAAATCGGAAGAGCTAGCTATGCCATTGGACAATTAGCCACAAGCGCGTCAAAGAGGGTGTACTCGTCTGCAGAGATGGGGTAGCAGTGACTGCACTTGGCGGCAGTTGGAGTTCGTGTTGGGCTCGATGGTGGGTGTTGAGGTCGGATACTGGGAATGTAAGTGAGATTCAAAGGTGGTGTAGGTACAAGACATCCAGAATAGTACAGAATCATAATGCCTCTTCAGATAAAAGTGTGATGAGGTTATTGGACCGCCAGTGACATACAAAATTAAAGGCGATGGTCCCTGGATAATAACTGATCGAAGTATTGCCCAAGTGCCAAGTTTTTGATCATCATCATCGATAATAAGAGGCTGCTATTATAGATACAGATACAAGAAAATGCCCCGGATTTTAGAACACGAGGCTCACAAACTCCAGCCACTTCTAGGCTTCACCACCATATCGTGCATATCGTGCCATTTTTCACACAGAAAAAGACCGAACCGTAGCAACGTCATCTCAAGATGGACTAGACAACCCTCTTAGCGTGTCAGCATATCAAGGCTATCTATCAATTGACTTTTGTCCCAAGAGATAGGTACGTATTCTCGAGTTGGTTTATGTGTTCAGCTGGAGAAGGCAATGGATGAATTCTTTGTAAGTTAAACCCTCAAGCTAATAACCTTGAATTAGCTACACTAGACACACGGAAGAGAGGATAACTGGAGCTACTGAGTCGATTGTTGCCTTGTCAGAAAATTAAAGGTCAAAGTTAGATCTCCAGTCACACGACAACAGCAGAAGACTTGCTTCCGGCGTATTGTGTTGCCCATTGCAAAATATGTAAAATTGTCAAGGGTTATGATCTGATGGACTGATTATACGAGAGCGGGGAGACGAGACGGGCCAATGCTCGTGTTATTGCAAGGGCAGGTTTCTGCGTCAAAGATAAACGGTCATTCCTGACACATGATTGACTTGGAATCAGCATGGAAACGATTTAGATAAGGATCAAGAAAAATGCTTGTTCTGTTTCTCCATGGAGTAGTAACTAAACCGATCCCGATCGCTCGCTCGCTCGGTATCATGCGGGAATCTCCAAGAACATGGCCGAATGGTTTCGCGCATGTTATTTCATGTTTCTCTCCAACCTTATCCCACTTACAACCTTGTCAAGTCCATCATAATCCATGCTCCCTCTCTCCCTTCCGCGGGCCGGCTCCAAAATGACTGAAACCACGAGTCCCACGGAGCAGGGATACTTGGATTTTGGTCATGGTCTGTGGACTGTGGAGCAAGCCTAGAGATATTGCAAGATATTCGCTGTTTTTTGAAGCCGATCAAACACATCTTTGGGCTTCTAGTCTAGAGTCTACACATTATTCTCACCCACAACCATCATCTTGGGCTCTACTTTGTCCGGCGACGGGATCGTCTTGGTTAAAAACGCAAAACGTACAAAGGGGCCGGAAATGGCCCGTTACGGTAGGTCATCGTTTCCCAAACTGGGCGATGCCACATCCAACGGCGCGACGCTGAACTCAGGCACTAGCTCATGTGAGCTGAGTTCTATGTTGGGGATAGTGAGAGATAGTAGCAATAGAGTAGTGCTTAGGTAGAAGCGGGAAGAGTCAAGCTGTGCTACACAGCGGCGGGATGCACGGCAACTTTGTCTGTCCCCTCATTGCTTCATGAATCCTTTCGTCTTTGATAGAGGAGGATGGGATGTTTTTTGCACAATGAGGAATGGTTCCATAGCCAAGAAGAGCCGCTGAACTCACGATATCTATCGCGCGTTTGGAGGGTGGGAACAGTGGAGTCAAAACAAGATGATGGGCATGGGGGTTGACCAAAAATATGCACCAATAACCAGTCTGTTGGAGCTGTTATAATTCTGTCAAGGTATCTTGACTGAGATCTTGGGTTGGAGCGCGAATTACCTACCATTCAACAACTACAGCAAAACGCCGAGATCTTTTTAGAGGGTTGTGTTTCAACAATCTCGTTCTAGCGTTGTACGTTGTAAGATTTGAAGCGCCATCTGCGCGTCATAAAGGAGGAGATGGTGCGGAGAAAGAAAGAAAGAAGGAAAGAGTCTATGGCTTTGATGCTTTCTTCTTTGATGAACTGAAGGAATTACAAAAGGAATTTGAGAAGAGTGCCAAGAGCTGAGGTCAATCAATCCGGAAAACGGGTTGCCGACAAGAGAGTGAAATGGTTGTCACTATCCAATTTCAATTTCTCAAGCCCGTATAGGTAGCGGCAAGCCAAAGCCAAAAGGTAGAAGCCAGCTGATTAGGTATATTTTAGAATGCTAGACTAACTCAGCATAAAAGGAATTGTTTAATAATTAAAGAATACAGGAGCAGTCAGTGAAGCATTTAGACACATTGACAGTTTACAAGGATCGCCTTTCCCATACCACATCACCATACAATTCACATTTCAGACCACGAATTGCAATTGTCGGATGGGTTCTTGCAACACTCCGCAATAGTATTAGCACTTCCTCTCCCACTCTTCGCTTCTATCAAGATCGCCGCTCACACCCTTGCCCAGGGCCCATGCAGATCCCACTCCCTCTTCTTTGATTGCCCCTGCAACTTCCACACGATATGACACGACACGCCCCCCCCTCTCAACCTCCCGTAATAAAACCCAACCAACCCAAAAAGCACTGTCACTCCCCTAAAACAACAGCGGCGCTCACTGACTCTGGGCGGTGACGACATCTGCTACAGGTATCATGACCACGGGCGCCTCGCGTTTTAGTGTCTTGTTGGCTGGGGATAGGGGAGCTTGCGAAACGAGGGTCCATCTTTTATCTTATTTTATGTGATGAATTTTCTTTATTTTTTGTCGAGTTGTGACTGTGATTATATTCCTGGAGAGGATCATATCAGATTTCGAGCCTTGTGTGTATCTCATAATATGTAAAAGTCATTTCGTCACTGTGATTCTGTGGACAGCTTCATACTGGGTCTGCTGTTGACCAGCAACAACGTGAGGTTTGCTTACCTCAGGTAATTTCAAGTCGATCAGTTCTTCTGGCTCAGTCAATTTCTTCAAGTTCCTTTCCTGTAATATCATCTCAGCTCTCTTCTCTTTCTACACACAATTCACTTTTGTCCTTCATTCCTTTCAATTCGTTCCTTAACCTTTTTTTTCATTCTAAGCTCAATCCTTTTGCTACCACCTCATTTTTCACATGCACTCGCTCATCCAATCAGCCTAAAAAAAAAAGAAAACAAACAAAAAACGGCCATTTTACGCCGAGATAATAGCACTACTGCACCACCACCATCACACCTCTATTCATCAATCACGCTCAAAGGGAACTACCTACTAGGCCATCGGATCGGTCTCTTCCCGCTTCATCTTGACTCCCCTCTCCTTGGTTCTGTCCAGAGCGTGGAGCCTCCTTTGTCCGCCCAGCCTTGGCATCCATTGCAGCTGAGTATTAGGACCTTTCCATTTTTGGTCTCAGACCCCTGCGAGCGATACTTTGGACGGTACGTACTGCTTGGACTCTGTTGCCAGGGTCGTCGTATCGTGGCCTCCAGTGCAACTCTATCCCAAGAGTACCTATCGTTTTTTTCTTCCAGGGCGTTCCGTTCTTCAGAGGGAGAGGAGTTTTTGGCAAACTACGGCAAACTACCGACCGAGGACCACTCCGAGGAACGTATCGATCCTTCTACAGGAATCGACAATCCAATTTATCGATTCATCCATCCGCCGCTATTCCCAGGCCCTCTTCTCTTCTCAAGTTGGGCCAGATTTGGTTAGAAAGTTCATCGCTCGTCTTCGTTCTTCCTTCCTTGTTTCCCATCCTGGTCGCTGCTGCCGCCGCCCCTCCACTAGGGCCCGGGACTACCGTGCTAGGTACAGATACCTATCTAGCTCTTACCTGATTTGACCACTCTAGTCACTCCTTCCCTCACACCTTTTCCCTTCCCAAATCTCCCTCTCGACCTCGACCTCTTTGTCACGTATTCCATCCAACGTCCAACTCTCTTCCTCTACTTCACCTATTATTTCTCGATCACACCCAACCTCCCCTCCTAATCTTCTCCACGATTATCTATTTTGTTGGCTGCGGATCGTTTTCTTTTCTTTCTACTCTTGTGGTGATTTTTGGGTCTGGGTTTCCTTTCGTCTTGGGATAATTGGCATTGTTCAAGGTTTGGGATCGCATTGCATCGTATCGACCGTTCGCTTGTGCTGGCAGCTGGAAACCTACGAGGCTTGCCAGAATTATTCATCGACAGCCATCTGAGCCTCAGTAAGCTCTCGACTCATCACTGCCACCCAACGATAGTATTTTCATCTCGCACCAAACACCGTCCCTGATCATCGCGAATCTAAATCACCCATCTTTGAAAAGCCACCAATCACCCGGTGATTCACTTACAGCCTGCTTGGTCACTTCATTGTGCTACCTTGCTCAACTCTGATCACGATTGACGATACCGGCTGTCTTGCTTCGGCGTCGGGACATCTACCCACGCGAAATCACACCTGCCGGTAGTACTACACCTCTCGACGTCAGACGTGGTATGGCTTCGACCATCTGAGAGTCTCCCGCGACCGTGTTATGTTCTGAAAAGCCTGCTTCATCTCTGTTGCACCCGACCTCACATGCTCTCTTGCTCAATCTCTTTGGTAAAGGTGTGTAACATCCTTCTGCCTGGGCTCTCCTCGCTTCCCGTAAACTCGACGACACATTCTGATTTTGAACCTGATTTAGTTTTCTTGACCAAGTCATAATCATCATGCCTTCTCTTTCCAGACATGCCCAACAGGCCGGCCTGCTCTTCTTAATAGCATCATCATGGGTGCCTCTAGCTGCCGCTCTAGACATCGAATATTGTGCTAGCTACAATACTGGCGAGACCCCCAGGAGTACGTAACCCTTTCGCATACAATAGCTTGCAGCCTCTGACCATGTTAATAGACACGAGCATTTATCAGACAAATGGCCTTTGCCATGATTTCTGTATCGATGACTGGGCATTCGCTATCACTCAAGACAAGCTATGTTGGTGCTCGAATTACGCACCTGTTAAGTCAACCCAAGAGGACAACTCCAAGTGCGATACTCCTTGCCCAGCATGGCCTGATGAAGTCTGCGGTGGTGACGGAGTATACGGATATGTGTCTCTAGGCAAAGTCGATCCTTCAGGCTCAAGGGGCCCTTCCCCCTCATCAACCAAAGTAAGTTAAATCCTGTGACTGATCATGTTTCGTGTTGTGATCGCCGCATATGCCGTGATCGGACGAGTGTCTGCCTACCCAACTCTCCACCTGTACATCTGAATCCATTCAAACCCTTCTACGGTTGGTAAGATACCACGGCTTAACAGGCAACCATCAGGCAAATCCAACCACCGTGGCCGTATCCAGAGTGACTGAGACAATACAGAATACGGTGACTCTGAAGCCATCATCCATATCGACCTCCACGTCCACGTCCAGCTCGGAGCCAGAAACAACCTCAACTGTATGCCTTGTCTCAACACGCATGTTATCTCGCCTTGGGAATCCGGTGATGTAATCAAGAGTTTTGGGACAGACACTGACTACTTATTTAGACCGAAGATGAAACCTCAGTTACGAGCACAGCCGAGGATGAGTCAACTACATCTAGTTCGCGCACTTCTGTTGTCCAGACTGTCACTGCTGGAGGTACTATCAGGACCGTCACCGTGGCAGCCCCGACGGAGACTGGTGGAACAACCGCAAGCGAAAACACCAATGGCTCAACTTCCGAGAAGAGTGGACTTGGCACTGGCCAAGTTGTCGGTATCGTAGTAGGTGTGATTGCAGCCGTCATAGGTGCCGCTGGCCTCGTCCTATTCCTGTGGTTCCGCCGAAAGAAGCAACAGAACGAACAAGAAGCCTATCAGGACGACCCCAGTGTTCGAGATAGCTCCTCGGGCATTGCACGACCCGATATGAGCATGGCTGGATCACCTATCGCATCAGCCGCGGCCGGAAGCCGTAACAGCACCTTGCAAGTCGATCCTCGAATGGATCCATTTAAGCAAGGATTGTACGTTCGAAGCGCAAGCCATGAGAGTATCAACACATTGCGAGATGACCACGACTATTCGAGGAGAATTCAGGCACCCAAGGTGCTCCGTGCAACAAACCCCGATCCAACGCCCGAACCTTGACCAATAGGACATTCGGCAACACCGGAAATTCCGTTGGACTCCAAATGCCATCTCTTGTGAGATGAGACTACGACAAGAAGCACTTTTCTATCTGATCAATATCATAGCATCATGCTGCATTGAGGGTACTTCTTCAACATAAACCTAGAGTCTAGCGGAATATTCTGGGATGGATAACGAAAGATGTTCCAGACGAGCAGATTAAATGGTCACAATGACCCATGAAGCACACGAATCTCACTTTCTCCCGGTTCACTTTTAAAACCCAAGGGGGTTTTGTTGCATTTCGAGATACCAGGAAGGCGTTGGCATTTTACAAGGGGGGGATTACATACACAAGGGAACAGGGGATGAACGCCCCCAGCAACTGGCGGGATCATGGTATGGTACATATACAAGCGAGCCAAGTGACTATTGCTTCGCACAGCACTCATGGAAAGGTCATGCATGACGGCAGAAACCAACGCTTAATTTTCGATTCGGATTTTATACTTTGTGGGATCACGGCAACGGCGACCTCGACCAAGCAATTATGACACAATGGATGAGGAACAGTGACCTGTGAAGGGCGTGACAGAGTCGCCTAGTTTGAATGACTTGGGTGGGCGCTCAGTGTTGGCTTCAAAGTCTGGATATAATATGCAGGTCGTCGTTGTCAGTTTGGGGTCACTTTTACGTACATAGAGCCGGCATAAATGCATCAGGCAACGAGGCTGAGATACCGACCAAAAGTATGCTCTTCATTTCTTGGTCTCGAACTTCAGCTTGCACTTTTCATCTCTGTGACACGAAAATGACTGCTTTCATGGATTTCATGACGCTCACTACATAGCTGGTGATCCATTTAGCTTCGGGGTGAAGCGATACCCCTCTTTCTCCATCTCTACACTACATCTAACTCGTCCCTTTTTCATCTATGCCCAGTCGTCGCCTCGCGCGACCCAGGGTTGGATATGAAACAAGAGGCAACATGAATCGCGCGTGGTGGCAAGCTGTTCACCACTTGACTAGAGTAGAACTGATGCTCGTGAGGCGTAGAACGCCACATTTGACGTGGCCCACGAGTTTGCAGCTTAGTCATGAAGATGCACTATGGAGAGCCATTGCGGAAAGTGGGAGTAGCGTTGAAACAAACTAGTTTATGGCTAGAGGCGATGGAGTCTCATAAGTTTGTGGATATCCTCGTGGCTTCAAGTGACGAGCCTAGAATGCCAACGTTGTGGAACACTTTTGCAGACTGGAACACTACTCAAGGAAATCAGGGACCGTTCAGGACTAAGATAGGACTGAGCATGAAGTGTAAAAGCGAATTCCTGTCTTTTAATCGTGTCCCAATTGTAGGGCAGAATCTTGAGAACATAGATACATGATATATATATATATATATACAGATTCAAGACTCATGGCATCCAAATCAAATATGCCCTGAAGCTTCCAAAATGCTGAAGCGAATTCCAAATCAAGCAATCCCTATGTTCCAGTTATCCTGCACCCAAACACCCTGCAAAACCAAAGCAACAAATCCACGCTCTGTGCAAAACTTCATGCATCTTTTCTCCTCTAACTACTGGAACCGTGTGGGACTCGGGCTGTTCTCGCGACTTAGAGTCTCGAAACTATCGACCATAGCCAAGACGCGTGTTCGAGCTCGTTCTCGTGTGAGGGGAACTGCCTGAGCTTCGAGAAGCACACCCGAAGAACGATCTGTTTCGTGTGAGAAGCGCGGTTCTAGTGGAGCCAGATCTGGGTGGAGGAAGCCGCCGACTGAGTTGTTTGAGTTGCCTCGTGTGTGTCGTCTTGAGTGAGAGGGGTGACCAGGAGATGGTAGAGGAGAAGGAGAACGTGATGACGACGGTGAGGAATCCCGGGAGCTGCGCTGGAAGAGAGGTTGAGGTGGCTGAAGACGAGGGGGTTTTGGTTGCTGCAGTGTTTCTGGAGGAGGCTGCTGTTGCTCTTGTGATTTAGCTTGAGGTTGCTCTCCCTTCGTAGACTCCTTGTCCTTCTGTTGTGCTTGTCGGGTTTTCTCTTCTGCGAGACGTTGTTCCTCAGCACGCTTCTCATCCATCAGCCGTTGTCTCTCTTCCTCAAGACGCCGCCTCTCATTCAGCTGTTCTTGATCATCCTGAACAACTGGTTGCTGCTTTCCATTAATCTCGTCGTCCCTCTTTGGTTCCACCACTGGTCGGATGTCCGCATGTCCAGATTCACGTTCAACCCGCTTCTCACGAATACTGACACCCCCTGACGTCTGACTCTCGTTATCTGGATCAATAAACTCGGCCTTGTGTGGCTTCATCGGCACATCGTCCTCTCGATCGCTTCCCTCCTCGTTGCCATTAACAACTCTTAAACGTTCTCGAGGGACAGTGAACATGACCTGCACCAATCGCTGCTCAACAGCCTTCTCAATATCCCAGTCAGACTCAGCTCCAGGCTCGGGTCCGGCTCCACCAGACATCATAGCACCATGCGAATCGCCTTCAACACCTTCCCAGTCCTGCCGACCTTTCTTCCTTCTAAGAAGCTCGCCGCGTAGACCAACCAGACCGGGCTCGTAATCACCAGTCACGGGCTCTTGATCAAACGAACGCCGCACGCCAGACATATCTTCGCGGGATGATGTTGGGGTACTACCCCCTGAAAACACTCGTCGAAGAGAGCCCAGCCATCCCCTACGTGGCTTTGACTTGGATGGCGACGAGGGCTCATCATCATCGTAGCGAGGACCTCGGTCTCCCATAAGTAACGAAGGACCCTCTGCTTGAAGAACACCAAATGACGAGCGGGCTGTGTTGTAGCTACTAGACGACGAACTGCCTGGTTTAGGGTGCTCGGCACCAGCGGCTAGAAACGCTGGAGCGAGAGGGTTGAGTTGACGCGCTTTAGCCTTGATGCTTTCAGCTGCGCTTCGTGCTGACTCGGACAAATTAGATCCGCTTCGTGATTCATCATCTCGCAGAGCAGCTGAGCGGGTCGAGTTATGCCGCGTTGGTGAAGAACGACCGTGGCTGTGACCCGCGCTTCCTTGGTTCTGGCTTCGACGGCTATTCACGCGCGCAAGCAAGCCTTCGGCGCTATCGAGGCTCTGTACATTCTGGTGTTGGCTTCGTCGACTGCTCATACGTGCAAGTAGTCCTTCCGCAGCATCAACTTCAGTGACCCAGTCTTGAACCTCTGGATCATGTCGCGGGCTCTCAGGGCTAGGTGTTGCTGAGGCTCTGTTACCACCTCCAGGAGTCAGGCAAATGGGGTGAGGAATATTATTCGGGCCCACGCCTGCGACTGGAGTCTGGAAAGGATCCGAAGGAACCTCTGATGTAGGCGTCGGGACGTGATCATAAAGGCCTCGGTTGTGATAAGGTTCCTCTTCATCGTCCTCATAGATCGGATGAATTGGACCCGGGAAACTTGTAGGCCGTGGTCCCGTAGGTATATAGCCTCCTCGTGACGGTCTTGCCATGGATTTGTGTGGAATGTGAAGTCCGGGGAGACCACTGCGAGAGCCCCTCATAGACTCGTAGCCTAGGGATCGCTCACCAGTAGCATAAGGGCCCTTACCGGTGCCATACCAAGGGGCACTATCGAGACCCCAAGGATCATTTTCCATCATCTCGGGGTATTCGTTGTTATAGTAGTTGGGATCTTGAGACAGCGCCCTGACAGCTTCTTCTCGCTTGCTGATATGTCGTTTTCGTCTCTTGTACCAGCACAGAGCACCAATGATAAGACCGATCAAGGCGGCGATACCAAAGCCTAGACCGAGACCGAGGCCAAGGCGCTTCGAGTTTGAGCCTTTGTTATCATCCTTGGGTGCGTCATTATCATCATCCGATGAGCTAGAGGCAGGGTTTGTGTATTGGGATCCCCATGAACCTGACGTGATATTGTAGAAGCGAAATGTTCCGGACGAGGCTTGGCGCTTTACTTTTCGTGAGGAGGAGCCTGAAGACTCCCACCCGCCGTAGACCATGAGGATATTTCCTGGCAACACTGCAGCGCCATGGCCGTAGATTCCATTGAAATCAGGTTGTTCGTCAGGGATCTTCCACTGCCACCCACTGTAGATCTCGCTCATCTCGAGGATTGCAAGTTGTGGTTCAGCAGGAGTATTAACATCGCCAACCCATCCTCCTATCACAATGATGGAGCTTCCATCCTCGCTGAGCGTCGCAGTATGCCCAGAACGACTATAGACATTATCGGCAGTGTTTGTGCTCCTGCGACGACTCTGGGAGCTCGTATCCTTCACAGCAAGATCTGACTTTGGCATATCAACGTTTGGAGCCTGGATGTTGACATAACTCCACGACTCCGCGGGAAGATTCCATACGGCGACTGTGCTCATGTTGATAAAGGCTGTCTTGGTATGTCCACCAAGAAGTACATAACTCATCTGCTGCGTCACAATGCCAGATTTATTGGTCATCGAGGGCGTGAGACCAGTTAGAGTAAAGCCTGCAATGGGTATTTTTGGCCCACCACTGGAAGCGACGCTCATCTCATACGAGGTGAAAGCATCGCTATCATGAGGTGCGAGTCTCAGCATCGATTTAGTGTAGTTGGCATTACTCTGCCAGTTCGTCGCACTACTTCCAAACTCGGGTGTCTCGCACATTCCTCCATACGTATAAAGAGTTGGCTGGTCCATATCGGGAGCGAGGCTGGAGGAAAAGGCAACAGTGCCTCCGAGGAAGTACGGTGCATGACGGGTGTCGCCGCCGTTCTCGAGGCCCCGACGAGACCACTCGCCTTGATCGTTGCTATAGTCGAAGCTCCAGACATCGCCGCTTCCAGATTCGCAGTCGCCTGCATAAACGAGTACAGAGCCATTCGCGGTTCTCGCAGCACCAAAGGCAGTGCTCTTTGAACTACCGTTGAGAAAAGGTAAGACAGTATCATTGCTTGCGCGCTCGAGACTGTTCTCGTCCGCGTCGATACTCTTAGAAAAGTCGAGGGCTCGAAATTCGACATTGCCTGAAGCTGTTTGTCGGAAGATGTATGCTAGATTCGAAGCACTACATGGAACGCTACCGTCGACGCATGTTGGATCGGGCATGAGAATTTCTGTGGGAACGTAGGGGAAAGTTTGTGCGGCAGCGGAAGAGGCGAGAAGAAGTGTGCTCGCGCAGAGGAGGAGAGTGGTAGAGATTGCCATTTGGGGTATTGTTTGCGCAGGCCGACAGCTGCGGGTGATGGTTGGAGTCATTGCGGTTTCTGCGAAGTTGAGATGACTCGCTGATTCGAAGTGTGCACGCGAAGCAATCGCAGCCACTTTTCAAGCGTAGTCTTCTCGCCGACGATGATACTGAGTGCTCAGAGCATGGCCATCACCACGTAGCTCCAAAGCTGGATGGTATCTCGGTTGCAGTCGTTCACTTCCCCCAACTTCCCTACTCTGACTGAGTATGTGTAGAGTCTGAGAAGCTGCAGTGCAAAAGAGTCATACGTGTTCTGCTGATCGACTCGAAGGAATGAATGTCCAAGGGTCTCTGCGCAATGTCTCGGTCTATGCGCACCTTGTCAAGACACTCTCAATATTGACCAAACCTGCTAATAATGCAGAGGCCTCAAGAACAGGCCACGAATGGGGTCAATGTCCAGGTTTAGATTGGATTGTAGGAGAGCAAGCAGAGGGTCAAGACAGAATCTGAGCGGGAGAAGAGAGGGCACAGGCGCAGAGAAGGAAAGAGAAGGAGCAGGGATGAGGGGATCTCAGCAGCAAGGTACCTTAAGGTAAAGGAAAGGGTAAGTAAATGCAGCGGGGGCCTGGAGCCGTGTACTACTGTCCAATGTCAATATCGTACTATCGATCAATCAATCACACAAGCAAGGTTTGCGATTAGACCTATCCTGTCAAGAGTCGGGCTAAAAACCAAGATCCTATTCGCGAGAATGTGAATGACTTGCCGTTTTCTGCTTGACGAGGCGATTGTTGATGGTGGTTGGCACGACAACAATGGCTTGTGGGACCGTCACATCACATCAGAAGCTGATGGAGGGGGGCCCTGGGGCCCTGGGGGAGCTCTTTAGATCCTTGTTGGCTATGGACGGGAACAAGGACATGGGCTTAGTTAAGGGAGGCTATCACATGTACAAGCAAGCGCCACAGCTAAAGACTGCAGTAAAGTATTCAAATACTGAGTTTTACTGATTAGGCAGTTTGTTATTATTGCTTTTGTGTCACATCCAACAATCATAGCAGACATAAACAATTGTCTCAATATCCACGGCTTTAACGACAATAGCGGTTGTGGCTTCAATTGTGGCTGCCGCTATCCTTTTCCCAGTAAAGGTTTAGATGCTCTAGGCCCGATGCTAAGCCAATTGGATCTAGGAAATCCTTGTTTCGTCTATCAAACTCACCCCAACAACCAAACCATCTTGGCTCGTAAGTTCTCTCTCTCTCTCTCTCTCTCTCTCTCTCTCTCTATGTCAATAGAAATTCCTTTGTTCCTATGTTACATGTCTCGACTTTTAAGCTTGCATTGTACTCTTTGTTTCCATGTTTCAGTTACAACCAATAGTTCAGTTGTCAAAGCCTTGTCCATCCTTAGGCGAGTTCTACCCCCCTTACTACGGCGGATTACAAGTTAAAAGCCATCCGGTGTGGAGGGATCGTACTACCTCCAGTTGCCCAATCAACTATCACAGAACCTTAAATCCTATGATAGAGGATATGCCGGATTAGACATGTCTGGTTTGAACGTAAGCAATGGGCAGCCAACCTTGTGTCTTGAATTGAGACGATACACCATGCATGCCCAGTGCTCTTCGCTGGAAAGATTATGAGATGTCTTACTAAATTTAAGTCTATATTGTTCCTAGTCACTGACACTACAGTCACTGACTTGCATCCATTCCTCATTAGCATTAGATTTAATTGACTGTATAACTATCTGATCTAACAAGCGTGCAAGATGATAATACTTCATTACGCGATCCTCGACTAAATCCAATGCTGTCGTTTATTTCGACTTCCCAATCTTCCATCACCTCCTTTCAGCCAGTCCCACGTCTTCAAAGCAACACAGCCTGATAGCTGGCATGTGTTTGGGTATCAGTCACATTAACGAAATCATGTCATCCTCTAGTAGTAAATCTTCTCGCTCCAGATAGGAGGTCGTGCTCCCTCAGTGTCCCACTCTATGTGGTTCTTGTCGTTGAGGGTGCAGCCCTCGTCCGAGATGGGGATCACCTTGCTCGTGTTGAGCACCTCCTGCTTGGAAATACCAGCGGGGTCGGCAGGAATCCAGAGGATAGGCGTCTCGCTTGTGACTGAAGGTGGGAAGTAAGCGTCACGCTCGACCTCCTCAGGATACTCGAGCCCCATGTTACGCTCATGAGGCACCAACTGGCGCATGGTGGCATAATCGGCGTAGATCCAGGGCTTGAGCCACTTGGAGAAGAAGTTGCCCTTCTTCTGAACACCATCAGCACCACCAGGCACGAACTTGCCAACGCCGAGACTCTTGCCAGCGCCGTTGGAAGCATCGTTGGAAGCGGCACCCTCCCCATTCTGGACATGCCCGTCCTCCAACTCTGAACCTTGAAGGCTTCGCTGAATTCGCTCCTCTTCAACCTCGAGAGAGCGAGGCAGGCTGTAGAGAAGAGGGTTAAGAGCCTTGGCGAGAGAGATGTGGAATAGAATGGTGAAGATGAGGAAGACAACCATGAGGACAGCAGGGCCGGCGGCCTTGGAGATAATGAACATGCCGACAAGGCAGATCTCGGCAAGGTAAACACCAACGAAAAGCTGCTTGAGAGCACGAGGGTAGATGAGGCCTTTAGTATCGATCTTGGTCTCGGTGACAAACAGAATGTTGTAGCGGTAGGCAAGGTAGAACAAGCCCATACCGATGGTAGACCAGAAGAGCATGACAGGCGCAATCACAGCGTAGACAATGCCTGACAAAGGTTAACTGTGTTCAACACATGAGTTCAGAGGTTACCTACTAATAACAGCGATGTTGGTGTAGACAGGCAAAAGACTTCCCCAAGTCAGAGCGCTGAGAGTAGTCCACTTGTTGTACATGGATCGTGGAGTGCTGGTCAGGAACTTGTATAAAAGGTTAAAAATGATGCATCCGACAACTTGAGTCAGGACGCCGACGGCGATGGTCAGACCTTGAACAATGAAGTAAGAGATGTAGAAGTTGGAGGCGGTAGGGATGGACGATGACAGCATGCTGAAGACTTGGCTGGGTTCCTTAACGATCGTCACGATAGACGAAACGAAACTGTTTGCCAGAGTCTGAACCAGGAAAACCTGGAGAACTTGGAAAACGAAGTATGCGTTCTGGGTGAAGAGCTCGGCTTGAGAGATGGAAACACAACCAGCCTGCTTGGCACATATGCGCATGAAAACAGGAACTAAGGACATGAGGATGGAGAGAGCAACGGAAGGTAGAAGACCAGAGACGACACCAAGAATGACCTTGGGAATATCCTGGATCCAAGTAAGACCCGGAAGAGTCTTGATAGTGTCGACTTGAGCAATAACACCAACAATTGCGACGGGAACAGCCCAGAAGATGATGAGAATAGCGATGACTGCGTAGACGACATATCGGCGAATGACAACCTGCCACCAAGGGAAGTTCAAGCTCTTCCAGACAACCTCATCTGGCTTGATGCCAATGAAACGAGGAGCCATATGCAGAGCATGGTGGTGAGTAGTGGTCTGGAAAGCGGCTTGAGCATCGGATTGGGTATAGAACTCGACGAACACAGCAGAATGCTTTTCATAGTTGCCGGCGAGCCAGTCAGCCTGAGCATTGTCGGCCTTGGGGATGAGGGTCTTGAGCTCCTCACGGCCCCATTCGATAGTATCAACCTTCTTGCCGATAAGCCCCAGGGGGCCAGTACGGTGCGTAGGTCGCTTCTTGGCGGGGATCCAGCGAGCAGAGAGGTTTCCAGACTCAGGGTCAGATGGGGCGGATGTAACCTTCTCGGCTTCGGGACCGGACTTCTTGATGGCCTTGATGCGCTCCTTGTTGCACAGCTTGAGAAGCTTAACCTCTCCCTTCTCGAGTTTCATGGCGGCATCGTCACGCTCCTCAATGATCTTGTCGAGCTCCTTAGTGTCACCGGGGATCCAAACATTCTTGACTGAGTCGTTGAAGAGAGTGCGGATGCGGGCCTCATCGAGATACTCCTCGGGGACTGAAGTGAAGAGAACAGTGCGGGATGAGATGCGCTTGGCATACTGGGGAGTAAGAAGGAAAGCCTGTCGCACGCTGATGTAAAAGATGCACTCGCGCATGATGGTGTAGATGACAAAGCCGTAAACGAGCCAGGCAATGAAGCAGTGGGCGTAGAGCCTGTTCCTCTGAGTGGAATCATCAATGTTGACATTGGCGTAAGAGAGAATCTCAAGCTGCTTCTTTCCGTTGCCGCCAGTGGCGTTGACTGGGAAGAGAACGGGCCATGTGAGGCAAAGACTCACGAAGCAGATGGTGCAGCAAATGCGAAGGAATCGAATGAAGAGGTATGAATCGAGGCTCTGGTGCTGAAGAGCGTAGGCATCGGGGAGCTTCCAAAAAGCTCCAATCCAGTTGAAGAAACCATTAGGTAGCGCGGGACTCCGTTCACTGCAAAGCGGTTAGAGTTAGGTAACGTTCGGAGTTCGGTGGTGCATTGCTGCTACTTACTGCTCGCGCAAGGAGCCCAAGTATGTCCTAGGCGCATAGAATCGCCTGTTGGACTTGCGAAAGACAAGGAAAATGACGAGATAGACCCCAGATACTACGAGGACGGGAACGAGAGTTGAAATCATGCCTTAGAGTTAGTTGTTAGTCCCGCGTCGCATTATGCAGCATTCGTTTATATCATATCACGTACCCGAAAGGGACTGAGGCTGCGTTCCTCTCGCACCGCCCGAGTTGCTCGTGGTGGGGGAGGGGAGGTGATCCTCCAACCAACTAATGAAATTTCCCATGATTGTAGCCCAGTTGCAGCACTTTCGACTACGCCTAAGGGTATATTGTTCTGGTTCAAGCCCGTGACTTGGGCGATTATAATCGGTTGCTTGGTTTTTCGATTTGATTAATTCGACAGGCGCACGTCGACAAAGTCAGAAATTGAAGAAATTAGGGAAGAAATCGAAGAAATTAAGCTGGCACTTGGGCCGCGTCGCTCAGCTACCTACACCTCAGCAAGCAAGGGAGGAAGCAAGCTGGAGTGCGTGCACCTTATTATACCCTTCCGTTGGCGGGGGGCGGGTGGTAGGTGGCAGATAGATTAGGTCGAGACAGGAGGCGCGCGCGTTCCAATGGAATCTACGCACTTGCAAACCAAAATTAGGAACGAAGAACGAAGAACGAAAACTCGAAAAAGACAAAACAAAAAGGTGGAGGGGCCTGGCTATATGTAATTAACGTATCCAGCCATACAATGGGTGGTTAGATTAGACAGGAAAAGGAAAAAAGTTGGCTTTTCCTCAGATGTTGGCTAAGGTACGGTAGCTCAGCTCAGATTGTCAGGGGTGGGTGTGAATCCAATAGGAGGCTTGTACAAGTATCCGTAGAACCAAGAGACGAAAAAAGCTTAGCACTAAGAGGACCCCCCTTAATCAAGGCGAGGCCATGTCTCAGCCCAGTAAAAAACAGTACAGAATCGCGAAAAAGAAGTAAAACAAACGCGGCTGCTTGCAATTTATGCTTCCCCTGAATCTGGAGGGATCGTGGCTGCTTTGTACAGTATCTCGATGAATTCCTCTGTATGGGCTTCTTCTGTAGTTGTTGAGAATACTATATATCATCAGATATCCAGCGTAAAGGTGTGATGCCATGCATCAACGTCAGGATAGTTGACAAGCTGGCATGGCACAAGGTGCTGACGTCGACGTCACAGTGTAGTGCCCAGCCTGCAGGCTCATCGCCAAGTGCCTGAAGCTCTGGTGGGAAACACGGGCAAAATCCTGGTTTGGGGATAGATCGACACTGGCCAATCGCCCTCTGGTGTTTTCCATCATCAGCGGCGGTAATTGAAGATGGATGGAGGGTCTGGGTCCTCGGCACCGCTATCTGGAACCTGGGACAGCTGGCCTTGGAAGGCATTGCAAATCACTGCCCTTCTCCGAACGCAAAGTGACAGTAAAGCGAGAAACCGGCAGAACTTGTGCAATACCCATGCGATTTGTGGGATTGATATGAAACGCATGGTAAGTGATGCCTGAGCAAATACGAAAAATGGTACTCTAAAACAAGACCCTGTTTCTGAAGAGTAATTCATGATCCCATTGTCACCCCCAAAACTTTATTTCTGGAAATCTCCAAAAAAGGGTCAGGAAATCAATCCTCCTCCTCAATTTCGGCTGTTGAAGCTTGGCTACGGGACAAATCCACTATCCGCTGCGACGTGGACACCTAAATCCCGCTGCCCTTTTGCGCTACTGTAAATAGTCTGTATTCAATAGTCACGCTCACTAAAATTCATATTTGGTGCTGCGTGATGTGATGCCTCAGTTCATGATGCAAGCACGGGCATACCGACAGGACAGGACAAATGAGGGAGCCGAAAAAAGAATCTGGGCTGCAACAGAGTGAGTCCGTGAGGCTGCTGTCGACGTTTTACGGCCTCTCAAGGCTAGACTCGGCTATTCTGTGCCTCACGAGTATCACGGCCTCGATCTAGATCATGCATCAACGTCTTTTTGACTGTCGAGTTCAGCTGCTGTCGTCGATTCTACCTTGTGTAGCTACACTCGATCAAAGAGAGGCACAGCCACGACGCTCTCCCGTGTTGCCATGCA
The DNA here is from genome assembly GCA_013266175.1 of Fusarium gaditjirri. Lineage (NCBI taxonomy): Eukaryota > Fungi > Ascomycota > Sordariomycetes > Hypocreales > Nectriaceae > Fusarium > Fusarium gaditjirri. Next base: position 149,805 of record JABFAI010000264.1, on the reverse strand, counting down.
TGCGACGAGGCAGCTTGACAGGGATCGACTTTCTAAGTACAATATCTAATGGATATGTGATGTCAGTTGCATCCATCACCAAACCTATCCGCCATTGAGTTAGTGAGCATGAGCACAAACAACTCTCCATCAAAAGTCAATGATGAATCAATCAACCCAGTGACGATCCGGATCGGAATGTTAATCGTCTCCCCATTTAGGACTTGGGAGTGTCTGCCAAGACTGGAAATCTCCGCTACCTTTCGAGACTCTTTCATTGTCATTCTCTTTCTCATTCTCATTCCCGTGGCGCTACCGCCCAACCCAATTGACTTGACTCCCTCACTTCGGAACATTCAGTCCCGTCCTCGACGCCAATGACATCAACTTAGTACATTAGCTTCGTTTTCTTCTCCCTCCGATCTCCAAGTTAAAATCACATCTCCCCATAATGGTAGCTTCATGACGATCTGACTTACAGCGCAGTCACTTCATCTGTGATCATAATTACCCCGTGAGCTCCATTGGTTTGTTTACTTGGCTATCTCTCTTGGTCATCGCGCTACTGTTCCTCGAGCAAGAGTCGCTCCATTCATCGCCCCTGTCTTGATCATTTGACCATCCTCTGTTCTTTTAGTCTGTCAAGGTTGATGGATGCCCATCGCTGTCTTTCAATCCCTTCAACGACATCATGACATCCTCACCGCTTGGCGATGGTCATAGAGATCCCGCAGTCGTTTCTTCAAACAGTTCTCGAAATCTGAGAACGGCAATACTTACTACATACAAGTCCAACTTGATCTACGTATTATCCCAGTCAAACATTCATTCCAAAAGGCTAGGCTCTCCACAAATGCATGCACCATTCTTCATCTGGCCCTAGCGCCATCATGATGATGCTGGTTCAGCTGAAATGGTCTGCTCTGGCGTCAAACTCCCACTCTCAACCTGGCACTGACTGGGCCGAGATACGTGCCTGTAATTTTATCTTGACGCGTCAACCTTCGAGATGTCGCGATTCGACCAATAAGATCTCCTCTGACTCGAATTTATTGAATTCCCACATATCTCCCTCAATTTTTGGCTTTACTTTGCTTTGCTTTGCTGGCCGTGGCCGTTGCCGCAAACGTCGCCTAACAAAGCATATTGCGGCTTCAAAAGTTGGGCCTCCCATATGGCATGGCTGCGTCACTATTACGGACTGCTCCAGAACGGTGTCTGTCCGTAATTTGTCGTGATGATCACGATGAGGCCTCTTGATTGTACAGCCCTTTGTTCAACTCAGGCACAGTCATGTGTGTGTAACCGTACAACCATCGGCTACGATCCCTTGGTTGTTCGTTGAATCTGAATGTCGGCATTTGTGTTTCACCTTGTGCCTGTTTACTTAAACATTCCTGATCTACTCGGCGTATGATTGCCTCAATTGTTAGTTGTCGTTTATACAGAGTATGTGAAGTCTCATCGTAGAGAACCCTTGGGTAACGAACTGTTGTTGATTGAAACCTGGAATCTGGGCTTGGAACACGAAGAATGGCTTCAATCCAAGTTACCCCTGATGAAGCATACATTCCCTTGGTTATGCATCAGCAATGTAGAACTCGACCCTGCATAAAGAGGCGAGCTCCTGGTGTACGCAAAGCTGGGCGCACAACGGTGGACAGATGTTTGTGTGAGAGGGAGCAGACTATTTTCTGCTGTACTAGTATGGAACGCAGACCGAGATGCCAGGCTGCTCTCTAGAGGAAATTCTACCCAGATTCGCGAATTCGATACTCGCAACTGGACATGGGAACACTGGTTTCGCGCTTTTCCATACGGCATGTGGCTCACTAACATAAGCAGCTCCAAACTTGAGGGACGAGTAGCTTGTACTCAGAGATATAAACTCCTGGTAAAAAAAAAATCGCTTAGATATAGCAATCTTACCTCGCATGTCATGGGTCTAACAAGCAGAAGGCACTCAACACTGGATGAAGGTTTGTGAACAATACCCAGAGCTCCATCCCAAGACCTTCGCAACTCGATTGACAAGGGTTAAAGGCATCTAATTTTCGGGCTTACCGGTAGTATTTTACCATAAAGACAAAGAAACGAAACAAGTTGACCGTTTTGGAGTCTTTTGATTGCTCAAACAATGTCTATGCGCCCACCATGACCATGGCGAATTGCACTTTCAACAAAGAACTGGTTTCTTTGTTCTCTGTATAGCATCACATCAATCACCCGCCCTACTGTTACAAGCATTGTGACAGACTACTAGAAAGATCTCTTAATGTCTGTTTAATAATAGATATATCTATCATCCTCTCAAAGAAAAGCCTTCCTATTCAGACCTCTGTTCTATCCACCTGTAACTCTCTTATCTCTCTGTGCCAACACCTGTATTCTGGTTCACGATGGTAGCTTTGCGAGCAGCGGGGAAGCAGAAGGAGGGCACTCAACCTCTCTACGTCCCTTCCAACGATTATGCAACCTCCTACACGTCCAACTGGTTCACTCCAGACAATGGCATCTTGGACCCTCAAGATCTCGAACTTCTACAGCACATCAACTGCTCCTACTTCTCGTCTGGCCGTCCGCCCACCCTTCTTGCCCTCAAGCAGCATGCACAGTCTCTCACCAACATCATCCGCAAGCTTGCTCCGTCGACCACCACTCGTCCTGTAGGCACAGGGGATGTCGATTCCAAAAGTTGGATCTTCCAGAAGAACGAGGCTTTTGACTGGTTGAACGACCTCAGCACTCCTTATGAGAATGATGACCCGTCTCATCATGATCCTCTTTTTGCTCTTCACAATTTAGTCAATTCAGAGTCTGAAGTGCATGGGATCGAACATCGTTGTCCTTTAACACAAGTCAAGGATTTTGGTCCTTCGGCCAAGGAGGGAGATGTTCGTCGTCCTTACATGACACATCACGATCTCATCATGCATGCGAACGAGTGTCTTGAAATCATCGATCATGAGTACTCTTCTACTGGCGGCTTGATGTCGATTCTTCCAACTGGTTTCGAAGAGCCCGAGGATAAGAAAAAGAACCATCCTCTGAGAGAATCGCAACTCGAAGCTGCTCGCAATTGTCTTCTTGGTCAATGGATTCTTCATCATCAACATCTCGTCGGTCGTATGCACGAACTAGAAATCAGCTACGGCAATGCTCTGGACATCCTGAAAGGAGAAGCACTCGTCCCACAGCAATTGTTGGGCCGTGCCAGTGCCGATGGCGTCTCAGGGGGTCGTGAGATTGTCTATCCACAAGATAAGTACATCCTCGTGAACTGCGGCGAAGATATCAGAAGTTACATCCATCGACTCATGGATGTTGCCGAAGCACAGATCGAACAGAAGGAGAAAATCTGGAAAGCAAGCGGTGTAATTGGCGAGCGGATCTGGAGCGAAGAACGAGGCGGCAAAGTCTACGCCAAAGGCATTGTCCCTATAGATCTTCTAACTCGCTTCTACCGCATCAAGGGCAAGGGCCACCAGTCTCCTCTCTTTGTCATACCAGCGGCCGAGCAGCATCCTGGCGTGAAGGGCACACGAGTCATGGAGGAGAGACCTGCCGTAGTATCCATTGTGACTCCAACTTGGCCAGAGCGGGTGTCTGCCCTTGAGGCAAAGAGCAGAGAGCGTCTAGAGAGAGCGGATAAGTTGGTGTCTGAGAATCAGTTCCTGGTTCGTGAGATGGCGGAGATTAAGGACAGATTGGCTGTTCAGAATGCAGAGATTAAGCGCATGAATGATCAGCTGGCTTGGTATGAAGAGAATGCGGAGCCTGTGCAGGATTAAGAGGCGATTTCCTTTGTTGTCGGTTGGCGCTCTGGTTCCGTATTGGAGTACATTTGATTCCATTTGTTGGACAATTCGCTCTATTGAGTGAGCATTCTGGGAACGAGCCGAAAATGCCACATTATCATTACGTAGATAGTCTAATTCGCAATCTTTAGTCAATTCACCTGGACAACGTCGAGTCCATGTGAAGCACATATCCATGGTACCTAGAATGCCAGCCATTTGTTTGGCTTGATCTATATGTGCTATCCAAGCATGATGAAGGTTATCAAATGGTTGTTCGCGACCTGGGAGGGAAAGGAAGTCGTTCTCCGGTACGGCAATCCAGTTTGGCTGATTTGATCATGCCTGCAGCCTGTTTCATTGTCAATGGTGGTTCGTTCCAATTGATCACTGGAACCTTACCTTCTCAGCAATGGCATAAACACTAGCTTGTAGATGGGCTGACGGAATCAGAGGCATGATACTGGCATCAGCAATACGCAAGTTGCATGTGCCATATACCTTGAGCTCAGAGTCGACAACTCCTCCCAGTTCAAAAGGCATCATGGCTGCTGTCCCTGAAGGATGTCTCTCGGTCGTGACCTTTTCCATGACATGCTTCATCAGCGTCTCATGATCTGTAGTATCAAACGCCCATTCCGCCTCAGGCACGAGTTCCTTCATTGCGTTGGTTTGGATCAGCTTCGTGTTCATTTGGAGACCAAGAACAATAATCTCGCAATCAATCGGGTCGGAGCAGTACCGTGGGTCCAGCTTTGGCAAATCGAAGATCGAGGATGATGAGGGTCGAACAGTGCCGCGGGAGAAGGTCTTTTGAGCAGCAACAGTCAACTGCCCCTACGAGTTGGCCATGGTCTCAAAGATTCCTGTATCATTGCTGAGAATTTGGTCTTGTAGGATGTTTTTCTGGACTCCGTAGCCCTTCTTTACAGAGTTAGGGGTATTTGGGGGAATGCCACCCCCGAGCACTTGTTCATGAACTGTTCCCAGTCATCTGTTGCAGATCGAAGACTCGGGAACGCAACCGTGTTTATGAGAGGTGCTGTCCAGGGGCCTAAACTTGTTAGGAACAGGTATTTATCTCTCCTAGAAATGTGTACTCACCTGTTCTATTCCGTATGTACTCCTCGGCAACTTCGTCATACACATCGTCGGCTATCTCATCACTCCTGAAATATGATTCATTGCGGTCTAGACTATCAGTGTCTGATATCTGGGAGAATCAAGGTGCTTACAGTAGTAGTTGGCATAAACCATGGGATGGTTCTGAAGATTATGTCTCACGCCGGGAAGGTCAATCTTGACCGGAATGTTGAGCGACTTGAGAACATTTGACGGCCCAATTCCCGATACCTGAAGTAAAGTGGGAGTGAAAATCGCACCGGCCGAAACAATAACCTCTCGAGTACAAGAAATTGATCTCGCCGTGGACTTGTTGCTCGGAGCAAACTACGATCTGGATTAGTAACCACCGTATCCCTTGTGCCACTTGATCGTACCTCGACTCCTGTAACTCTCCGACTCGAGTTGCATGCACTGTTGCTACCCAGAACGAGTTGTGTGACAGTCTGGTTGGTTGCAATGTGCAAATTTTACAGTTAAAGTGAGCTTCTCTGGCATCAAACCTCGTCTGATTATCAGGGTGCATGCTTGAGGGGAGTATCATGACCCCTGCGGCTGTCCCATTGTTCACATCACCGATGATGGGCAGGCCAAGCTCCGCGAAGCCGGCGAGAACGTTGGCTGTTCTCCGGTCAGAGCACGAAAAGCTTTGACAATTTGTATCACTTACAGGATTGGTCATAGAAGTACTGAGGGTAGGAGACATGGACTGAGCCATTGTATCCATCCGCAGCTGATTGGGGATGTATGTGAAGTTCCTGGGCATCATGAGGCTCAATATTGAAGGAGAACATCTCAGACTACCACAAATCAGCCTCATTCTCGAATATCGGTGACACACCTACCTTTTTGAAGTAAGGAAGTAGATGATTCCAAGACCAACCCTTGTTTCCCAACCTTTCCCAGCCATCATAATCAGACACTGAGCCTCTCGACCAACAGAGGCCATTGAGAATGGAACTCCCACCAACGGCCTTTCCTTGAGGGATTCCCACATTCTGATTGTTGAGATAGGTCTGGGGTTCAGAGGTCAACCCCCACTGGTATTTTTGCCATCCACCTGACCCGATTGTGCCCGGGACAGGAAGAAGGCCTCCAGGAATCGAAAGATTTCTCGCGTCATCCCTGAAATGCGATTTGCCAGTTGGGATCTGGTGGGTTGCAAGAGACGTACAAAGGACCAGCTTCGAGAACCAGGACTGAAACTAAGAGGGAAATTAGTGAGGCATCTCAAGTCTATCGGTATCAAGTACCTGCTGGGTTTTCGGAGAGACGATTAGCGATGGTCAGACCTGCAGTACCACCTCCCACGATGATGTAGTCGTAGACATTACGCAGCTGCTCATCTGCAACGTCAGGGGTCACATGAAGGCTTTCAGCCAGCGGAAGAAAGAACACGGCCAGAGAGGCCAACCAGAAATTTCCGAAAAGCATCTTAGGCGATCCGCTTGTGAGAAGATGTTGAGTTAGCCAAGACAATGTTCGAGATGCTTGAAGAGAGTGCTCTTCAGTAAACTCGCCACCTCGTTTGAATTTGAGTAAACAAACAAACATAGTGAGTATAAGTATTTTCAAAGCTCTAGTCACTATGGGGCTCTGCCAGTGGCAGACAACCGCCAGATGGAATTTGTTCAGATCTCCTCCGATGAATTTCAGGGGAGTTTCACAGGAAATGAGTCCTAAATTGGGCTATAATCCCATTGTTCTCTCTTGCAGGTGCCAGTAACGTAGTATCATGGTCTAGATGTTATTTCTATCTGATTATGACACTACAATACTCATACCCAATTTGAACATGCCAGAATACCAATGTATTCCCATTCTTCACTCACTTTTATTGAAACTTTGGGGGCAATTATTAGTAACCTTGCCCTCTACTTTCACAGCATCGCGATGGGTGTGGCGTTTGGACTCAGTTATCTTCTCATGCGATAGCCTCGTGTAAGAACCCCAGTTTGAGTTAATATTGACATGTTAATAGCCTATGGAATTGACCCTATGATGCTATTTCGCTGTGACACCAATGTAGAGGCAATTGGCAAAGTCAAGACCCGGCCGTTCGAACAATGACAAACTCAAGGTTCTCAACCAACTTAAAGGCCCAGATAATTTCAATGACGAGACTTCCACTGATGAGTCTTAAGTACTCCTTCGAGCTCGATATACTAGCATTTCATGTTTCTCGTAGCCGGCCATTAGATTCTTTTCTCTATAGGGTAGGTACCTAAGCATTTGTCTCATTGAGTGACCTCTACAGGGAGAGCAAATCACAATTGCTAAACACTTTCACTGGTGCCTACCTTAGGTATCCAAAATAGAAGTGTATAGAAGCACCTTTGTTTGGAACTGGTTCGGGAGATGAGGTAACCGAAAGATTGCCCTCCACCATTTGAAGAAGAGATGACTAAGCCACCTATAAATACAACCGTCCTCAACACCAATCAAGATGAAGTAATTGTCACCGTGATTAATACGCGATATTAACTATGATGTCGGTATTAAGGCGATGCGTTGCCAATGTTGCCAAAAACACTTTCATAGCTCCCAAGATACTCAAGCGCTCTCTTCATCTTGCTCCCCCGTTCCTCCTTGACGATTATGTTCCACGATATATGACCCTTAGTTCCCGCGACGCGGCCAAGAAGCGGTCTTTGGCGTATGCTCACCTTCGCAATTGTAATCTATGTCCGAGAGAATGTGGCGTGAACAGGTACGAAAAGACGGGCATGTGCCTCATCGGAGAGAAGGCGAAAGTCAATACAATCGCTCCACACTTTGGTGAAGGTCAGTCCATATGGTGCCCATTGCTCTTTGCTCTCGGCTCGCTGCATCTGATACTCCCTTGCATCTCAGCTCCTTAGCTCGCCTTTAGTCATGTATCATATGCTTCTATTCAGCCTCTGACTAAACTTATACAGAACCGTGCATTCAGGGGCACCATGGTAGTGGTTCCGTCTTCATGAGTGGGTGTAACATGCGGTGCATCTTTTGCCAGAATTACGATATCGCACATCAACGAAACGGGATGGACTTGACACCCGAGGAACTTGGTGACTGGTACATGAAGCTGCAGGAGGTTGGCAAAGTACACAATATCAATATTGTTACGCCTGAGCATGTTGTCCCACAGGTGGCGTTGAGTATCCTCCATGCCAGGGACCAAGGCTTGACAGTTCCCATCGTTTACAACACATCAAGCTTTGACTCTCTTGCATCCCTGCAGCTGATGGATGGATTGGTCGATATCTACCTTGCTGACTTTAAGGTGTGGAAGCCAAGCACCTCTAAAAGGCTACTGAAGGCCGATGATTACGCTGCAACAGCTAGAGAAAGCATCAAGGAGATGCACGCTCAGGTCGGTGACCTGTGCTTTACCGGAGATGGGATAGCGAAGAAGGGGTTGCTGATTCGACATCTTGTTATGCCCGGTAAAGAGGATGAAGGTGCTGAAATCATGAAGTTCCTGGCAAACGAGGTCTCTACAGATTGCTTCATCAACATTATGGAGCAGTATCACCCAGACGCCCATGTCGGTAAGCCAAAGCGAGCAAAAGCAGATGGAAAAGAAGAAAAGCAAGAGGTCCGATACGCAGACATCAACCGAGCTGTCAATGCCCAAGAAATCTCTTCAATCAGGAAAGCCGCAGAAGAGGCTGGGCTATGGCGGTTCAATGACCCACCGGGCCACGATGGGTTTGCGATCTGATGAGAAGTAAGTCGCCTCTCGTTTGACTGTTGGGCTGTGCTGCAAATGAATCAAACCTTGCTATGAGGCTGCCAATCCAAGCCAACAACGGGGACTAACAACGCCACCTCCTGGTCCGAACAAGCAATTGGCTTGGGCACCTTATTCAATTACCTGGAGCGAAGGCAAACCAGATGACCTGCTGGTCTAGGCCCTACGACCTGTCTTTCATGTTCCTGGCTGCCAACTGAACAACCTCCAAAAGCCAAGACTAACCAGTCTTATTGACGGCTTACGTTGGTGACTCTTAAGTGTGGCCACCAGGCACGGATCCATCAGAACAACCAATGGCTCTCACTAGAAGAACCTTTTTCCAAAGAATCACTAGGTCAAGCGCCGGAACTCGCTGTTTCGCTTTGTTGAAGCGAACACAGCGACTTAGCGAACAGACCCCTCATGTACAGTATAGCCTTCTTCGCAGTGGTCTTTGTCACTGTGGGGAGGAGAAGGAGGATGAGAGATATGAATATCTAGCAACGATGGATACTGTTTCTCTTAGTCTTAGAGAAGATATTCCTTCTCTACTTTAATCGTTAACAAAAACTCAGAATCTATTAAGATGAACACAACTTTTGCAACAATCCATAGCATGGTGCAGCTACCAACGATGGATGCAAGAATTACTCCGCCTCCCGAGGAGCTGAAGAATGCTATCCCTAAGCTGCAAACATGTCCGATCCTCCCAGCTTCACCTCAATCCCTTCCAGATACACCAGACCCAGACACACACTCAGTCTGCAGTCCTTCTTCACGAAGGAGGCGTCGACGCTCTTCCAGCTCCAAAAACCGTGCCACACGAGAGAGTGTGAATCAACAGCCATATACAAACTCTCGTCTTATCTTTTTGCCCAGGCCCTTTGAAAGTCTCTACATAGATCGAGCATATCTTACTTCCTGTCTCCAACAGCAGGCTGGCCGAGCTGCAGATCTTATGAGACAGTATTGCGTCGTGGAACTGCAGCTTCAGAACCTTACAGGCGACAGTGGTCGGCGAAAGCTGAAAAAACAGCTGGCTCTGCTGAAATCTAAGGTCAACCAAGCCGCTGAACAGGAGAAGGCTATCTTCTCCCGCCTTGGTGAACTGTATGTTGAAATCCAGAGCCGAGAGACTTGGGCACAGACATGGACTGTCGAAAGCCCTAGTGCCACATCATCCATCTGCTTCAGTCCCGTTTCCTACGGCTTTACCACTCCTTTAACACCTCTGAGCGGCACTTCTGAACACTTTTCCCCCATGGGCTACTTTGGCGATGTGCACCAGGTTTATGAACCACCATACGTTCACCAGGAACCGACCTTTTACGGTCTAGAAACTGTCGACGAGGCCGCAGAGGATATCTTTGGTCTTGAGTCTACCTGCGATACCGCTGAGTCTGAGACCACCCCAGCAACTCCAACTGACGTTATGGCGCCCTTTGTTCAGGAGAAGGACTATGGCTCTGAATTTGGAGAGGAGTTGAGTGACGAGCGATTTGTTGCGCTCAGGGAGAGACGGCTCAGTCTCCCCTGTCTTCATAATGCCTGGCCTGGGGTCTAGTCTTATCGGTGCACTCGAGAGGCGTTGCCGGATAATGTGTTGATTTATTTTCCAGCATGACGCAAAACCACGTAACGATCATACATGTTGATTCATAATCTCAGGCTATCATCCTGTCACTTACCATTAGTAACATCAATTTGGCGTTCAAAGCTTAGCATGTCTTAGTGTATATACTGTGTGTTATTCTGTTTCAAATCATATCGCTGATGCACCAATTTATCCGTGAATTCCTTAAGCAAACTCTCCAAACTGTCCGTCGTCAAATCCAAGATCCTTAGCTGATTGCTTCTGCTGCTTAACAGCATTTGCACTTGGCGGAGGTGGTAATGAAAATCCGCCTGACGAGCTTGGCCCAGCAGGCGGTGGCGGTAGCGCAAATGACTGAAGATCGCCTCCAGTTCCTGAACCAGATGAGCTATCTTGTTGTTTGCGTCTGCCGAACTTTGATCCGCCAAAGCTCACAGTGATAGTCTCACCATCTTTGAGGCTGTAATCTCTATGCTCCTCCTTCTCCTTCGCCGCAGCCGGCTTGCTCTGTTCGCCCTCCCAGCCTAGCGCCTTTCGTGCCTCCTGAAGCGCAATGCTCAGATCAAACGCCTCGCTTCTTTCCTCGAAACCAATACCCAGGATAGCCTTGCGACCCTGCGGATCGCGCACTGTTACTGCAAAGAAGCGGCTGCTATCGAGGACCGGCTCTACAACACCAGGAGTGGTATAAGGCGCTGCCGCGAAGAGTTGACCTGACGAAGCATCCTCCAGCACCGCATCGACTTTGAGCTTGTTGGTTGACGACTCGGATTCGTAGGCTGTCTCGACAACGCGCAGACGGGCAGTGAAGATATGGCGCTGGGGTTCGGCGGTCCACGTACTGGCAGAGTAGCCTTTTGTAGAAGTAAGAGGAGGAATGTTGTAGACGTGGACGGCGTTGGCGACGAAGAGAATGCGCTGGATGGCGTCGTTGGGGAGAGCAGCGCCTGTCGCAGGATCAAGAAGCTCCATTCTTATATGCTTGTATCGTATATGACTGGCAGGTGCTAGTTTTGAAGGAAATTGAGCTGCTGGAGTCGCAATGAATAATTGTAAAGGATTAAAAGCTGTAGAGGTCTGGAGTGAAGACGGAGAGAGGGGTGTAGAGATCGGAAGCGGTGGAGGGGTAGCGCGGGGCACTTTTGTACGGAGGTTCAGCTGCAGGGTAGTCAACTTAATGACGTCTCGATATCAACAAGTTACAGCACGTTATTGAACGACGCAACGCAACTGGTTGACCTTATTTCCAGACGAAAACAGCAAAATATCTCGATCTGAGCTGCATGCATATGATCTGCTTCCATCGGGGAGGCTGCTTGCTACTGCACATCACAGCGACGCTTCTCAATCACCGAGCGCAATTACAGGGGACCTCAACTGTAAAGGACCTGTAATTAGGTAGTGCCGCCACTTTCGGCCCCGCTCCCCACCTCACCCCGCCAAACCAGCTCCGAGAGATTGATTGACTCACCAACCCTTCGAAAATTCCCCTTCAAGGATCCCAGGATTGGGAATAGTATTATCTCAACTCCAAATACCTACTCCCCGAATCTCACACACCCTCTATTATGGCTACGGTAGATACAACAGGTCGGCTATTCTTTACTGCGAATACCTGTCTCCTTGCTAACTCATCTAAGCCGCTACTCCGGCTGAACAACCTCAGGCTTCTTCAACATCAGATTTCGAGTCCGTCCCCAAAATCATCCGTTCTTTGCTCCTCTAACAACCTGCCAGTATCGTCGAAACATATAGAGGTCTTCTTGCTTCAGACCCATACCTCACCAAGCCCGTTGCCGCCATCGAGTCCCTAATCGCTCTTCTCAACGCCCACCCTTCTACCACCGTCTTCGAGATCCTCGACACCGTCAAAGCGCACTCCGATCGTCTCAAAGCCTCCGTTGCGAACCCCGTACCCCTTTCCGCCGGAACCGATCTCTTTCTTCAGTATCTCGTCTCGTCGCTTCGTCAACAGGATGGCAGCTTCGAGGCCGTGAGGCAACATCTCCTCCGAAACGGACGCCTGTTTGCCCAGCGTGCTAATGCCGCGCGAGAAGGTATTGCAGACGCGGGATGGAGACTGATTCACGAGGGCCAATGCATTCTCACACACGGTGCCTCGCGATCAGTTGTTGGGATTCTGGAGCGTGCGGTGCAGAACCTCGGTGCAGCCAAGTTCAAGGTTATCTACGTGCGCGAGGAAACCCGCGTTGAGGAGAGTGATCGCATAGTACGCGAGCTTCGCTCAAAGGGTATTCCTGTCGCCGAGATCGCGGAGGCCTCAGTGGCCTATGTCATGGGTCTCCTGCGCCAGGTCGATATGGTGATTGTGGGTGCTGAGGCAGTCACATCCAACGGCGGTATCATCTCTCGAATGGGTACACTTCAGCTTTCTAAGCTGGCTGCTCAAGCTGGTCTCCCGTTCTATGTTGCGGCCGAAACACACAAGTTTGCGCGCAAGTTTGTCATGGACCAACGGGATATCGGCTTTAAGCAGGAGATCCTGGACTTCAGTGTTGATAACAAGAGTAAGGATATAGTCGATGCTGTCGACTTTACTGTGCGTAGTCCCCAGACTTTAGCTCCCGATTTAGTTGCTGACGAGTTAAACAGCCCCCTGACCTCATTTCTAAGCTCATCACAGAGAATGGGATTAAGCTTCCTGGCTATGTGTTTGAGCAGCTTCTCGATATCTATGGTAGTCTCAACGGTTGAGAGAAATGGTCAAAGCACTGGCAGCGCCGCACCCATTCTAATGTTAGAGTCAGAATGGTGTGTTTTCATTCATTGACCTAATTATTTGGAACAATTGCGCTATTATCAAGAGCCTTCACGAAACATGAGCTCATGACGGTTTTGGGACAGGATGAAAACTCCTTATCATGACTGATTTCACAAGTGTCACCCTGGAAGTTGGAACGGATATACATAATGGTTGATATCCTGAGGCCATGGCGTTGCAAGAGACAACATTTGCTATCATCACAGAGCAGCTGGTTTCGGTAAGGAGTTCAAAACATACGAGTTAAATAGAGATGAACATGAATAATGCATTTGCTTCCTTAGAGAGTGACTATCCTCCTTCAGATTCCTCTCGTAGCAATCTGGGCCCATACAAACAATCAAACTCTGGCAGTTCATAATCCGCCCCAACAACTCGTTCATAATATGAAACCATTCGTATATATAGGAACAAATGCTCTAGTCTAGATGCCTAAACATCTCGGACCAATCTGGCTCCCACCCATGCGTAGGGATAGTTTCTCTGGTACCAGTTGACGAAGCTAGCTCGTCCCGCAATGCGTGGGTGTGTGGCCCACGAACCACCCAAGACGATGTTATGCTTGCCATCGAAGAAATCAGTCGTGTAGAGAGGATACAGCGACATGGGCTCAAAACCCTCGTGTCGCTCAAGTGGCGAGCTCGTCCATTCCCAGACGCCGCCCATCTCTGACTGACCTGCGAGCTTGTTGCCTTGGGAGGTGACTGGCACAGGATGCCAGTGACGGAAACCAACGTTGGCTTCCGTGAGGTCAAAGAATAACTCAGAAGAGCTATCCTTGACCAAAGCGGAGGAGCTGGATGGCGGGGTCTCTTCAACGCCGTCATTGACAAGGTGACTGTCACTTATTAGTCTCCTTGAAAGAGTAAAAGACTTCAATGGACTTACCCATTGACTGCAGGGACCGTCTTTGATAAGGTGCGCTCAGCTTCAGCTTTCTTCTGCTTGTTGACATGCGCGTAGATGCTCTTAGCTTCTTCGAAAGTCGGAATACGGCCACCCATCCATGCTGCACAACCAGCGAGCTCGTCGTAAGAAGCAAAGACAGGCCAGTCAAGAGCGTACTTGAGAGGAACTAAACCATACACCGTTCTGACAAACTTATCCTGGATGAATGAATCCGGGACCTGGCTTGCGTGGTGGCTATTTCCATTAGAGTAACCATTTGAATGACCATTGGTATGACTGCCGTTAGTGGCTCCGTTTGTGTGAGTGCCTGCAATGGAAGACCATGAGGCTGGGATATGCTCGATCTCGAAGTTGTACAAATATTGGGCATACTATGACTTTGATTAGGACTAGGGGACACCTCCAAGACGAATCACACGTACCTCTTCATTGGTGATAGCTCTGCCCTGAGCTTGGAAGGCATGAACTTTTGTCTGTCGGGTAGGCTTTTCATTATCCCTGTTCAATCAAGTAAGTCACGATTTACCTTTAAATACGTATACCGATTTAGACTTACCAGCCAAAATGGCGAGAATTATCAGTACCATCCTCAGGATCATTCATACCAAGAGTGATGGTTTGCTCAGGTACGTCGAACCATTGATTGGGAACCCTGGCCTCACATGCTCGCTGAGCCAGTTTTGCAAAATCCGGCTGTACCATATGCGGAGGCGGCAGTGTTCTGTTACTCTGCAGCATCATGTAGAGCAGGGTCTCAATATGCATCAATTCATGCTCGAAGCCAACCCATATAGCACGACCAATGTCTCGAGGAATCTTGTCTTGGTCATTTTTGTACAGGTTCTGAAGACGAGATCTGACCCTGTCTTGGTAGGCCATGATCTCTTGAACCGGCGGCCACTCATCGGGGATTTCAGAGTGAGTATGGCAATGCTCTGGATTATCCACATCAGGGTCAATACCTCGCTCAAAGATGGAGTAGTAGGTTGCAGGTTCAGTTGGGGCATCGCCAGTCGTCTTGGTCAACTGAATGTCGAGGAAGGTTGGAATATGACCAAGGTAGAAGATGCATGCATTTCGTAGCTTGATTGGCTTCTCCTGGAGGTCTTCATCTGGCATCATATCCTTGGTTACTACATCCCATGCTTTCCAAAGTGCTTTCCAGTCCTGGACTGTTGGCAGTGGCTTTGCGGCGTAGAGAGAAGGGATCCGGCTGAACGGCATACTGGACTTTTGCAGAAAATGAAGACCTAAACAATTGTTAATCTCGTGTCACCAGATTCCCTGTATTCTCGATATAACTTCAGCTTGGAGCATGTGCCCCCACGTAATATGGGTCCGTTCCCGAGTTTGGACTCATGCTGCCGGCTCAGCTGGAAAGGGAAATCCTCCTTTCGTACGATTCGCGGGGTAGTCCGGGGATGCATGACCCAGAGGCCTCTGATCGCGTGTTTTGGATGGGACATGTATCATAAGAGAATGTGACCTACTATACTCGTCTCCCCGGCTCCATTGACCCGTCTCGGTCAAGCCTGCGAGTTTCCAGAGCCTGTCCTTCTCTGCCTCGGAATATTTGAGGCTTTGTTCGATCTCTATGCGCTCATGAGGCAAGACTCTCGATCCGAGAGCATCTGTTGGCCGGATGGGAGAGAGGAAGGCCTGATGTCTTCCACCTTCAACGTCATAGACATACTCACCGATGACCCTCCACTCATCCATGTTGAACGCCTCTTCGCCAATGATCTCATTGGCGTTTTGGAGACCATTCAGAATGAATCTACATGATGTCAGTTTCCAGTCAATCAAGCAGAGCCAATCAGCTTACTGATGGGTTATCCCCTTGGAGTCTGTATTAGAGAACTGCGGCATTAATATCGAATTGTTTGGTCAGCGCTGGTTTACAACGTACCGTTATATGCATGACTATACAGATGTTAGTACTGCTTACAACAAGCAACATCGTTGACTTACTAGACCTGTGCCGGGTTGCTGCAAGAGTCTACAGCAACGATCATGGAGTCCAATGGTGTGAGTACTTCTGCAAACCCTCCCAAGAAATCAGCTGCGCCGTCTCGGGTGAAGTTGCCTGTAATTCTCACGTTAGCACCTTGAAACTTGAACGACCGGTGTAAACGCACCGATACTGGAACCAAGGTGGATAATGCACTTTGAGCGGCTCGTGAGAGAAGGATGCTTGAGCCATTCCTTCCCATCATCGTATGTGCCATGAAGACCGTGGCATGAAACATACTCGAACTCGGGAACTTGAGCCAGAGTACGTTCAAGCTCTTTGAGAGATAAGTCAAGAGCAAAATACTGGATGGGCTTTTTAAGCTCCTCGAATGCCTGTAAAAGGAGACAGACCTTGCGAAGGTTTCTTTCTCAAAATTAGTGAATGGGGTCTCAAATCATGGGGAAATTGACCAACCCGCTTCCCAGCTCAATCACCATCGAACCCTCTGGGATCTGACTGGCGATCTCCGCAGAGGACTTCTTCAGGATCTCAATTTCATAGTTTGTCAAGTAATACTCATCCAGATACGTGATCTGGAGTAGTATGAGTAACAGCAACGGGGATCTCTCAACAGAATCAACATACGTCCTCGAATATCTGTAGCCCCCTTTCGTTATATAGAAGAAGGGTTGGAAGCTTCCTTGGGCCCTCGTCAGGGTTAAACATAGAAGCAATTTGGTCTTTCAGGTTGATTTCGACATGTTCACCACGAATATCAATAATACTGGGCAAAGCTGACGATGGCTTGGCGGTCGTCGGCTTTACCCTTTGAGTAGTAGCTGAAGACGCTGTGATGGAAGGCATTGCAAAGCAAATACAGGTTTAACAAACAAAGTATGGCTTCGGGTCGAGGTTTGATGCTTGATAGATGCAGAGGGACGGGGAATATATAGTTTATAAGCTGCAACAAGAGCCGTCTCAAAGGGCGTGGCTCTTGTTAATAGTCCTCCCACCATCTCAATAGCTCCAAGGTACCTGAACACTTTGGCCTCCCGAGTGGAGAAGAGCTAGAACGACTCCTCATGGCTTGATTGAATCAACCGGGCAGGATATCCAGGCAACGCGGGGGATGGTACACTATTCTTAGTTCAGCGAATCGTCATAACATCGAACGGTCTAGCGATGAGACTCTGCGCCAGGAACCGCGGTCCACTTGGATCGCAAGGGGAGCCCGGCTGTGCCTCAAAGAAAGCCAATGGCAGTCCTCACACAAGCTTTGGCGCGGCGGATGTAGGCTACGTATGTACTGACGACCTGCTGCCTTCTCTATGTGAATAGTTCTGAAATAAGTTTGTCATGATATGCATTCTCAAACTGGACGACATCAGCACTTGTGGAGCGAGAGTGGGAGAGAGACGAAGAATTGGCAAATCAATCACGAGAGTTAAGCCCCACGCCCCACGCGCGTGGGAGGTGATGTCGATGTGGAAGCTCACCAGGCCAGGTCTGAGCTTGAGCTTTGATGGGTCGAGAGGCGATGGTTCCGTAGAAGGAAGCGTTGGTACCAGATGTTCTAGTCGATGTCGGGGCTTTAAGTGTCTATAAATGTTGCTCGTCGTCTTGCATGGTGTTTCGGAACTTCAGCCTTATGTTGCGTGATCTGAGAGCTTACTCTAGATGTCTTGAAGCAATGGAGATCTGTACCTTAGGCTGTCTCTGCTCAGCCAAGGTACCGTGACCTGCCAGAATCGAATCCCTGCAGAGCCTCGGTACAGGTTTTCTTTGAGCCGCAAGGTGCAAAGTCCTGTACATATGTAAGCCCTACCTCTTAAACCGGGTTGTACGAGTCATCGACTTGTCTGTTGTCGATTGTACATGGGACAGGATTCGCTCATATCTAGATACGATGGGACTTATTGAAGCTGGTTTGTGAGGAACCCCGCGAAGCTGCCGCAGATGCCAGCTCTAAGCCCCTCTGGGTAGCTGGGCTGTCCACTAAGACACTTGGATTTGGAAGCAGCAGACAAAGGGTGAGCACTAGGCGCGCAGTGACTTGCATTTGCCGGTCTTGGCGATCCATTGGTGACTTGATCCGGGCGTCATGCTATAAGTAAGCGGGCTCGTCAAAGCCTTGCAGTCGCGTTACCTCGAAGCAGCGGAAATGATGAGTGATCAGTATTGCCGAATTGAAAGCCTGACGACCGCCTTATTTCTCAGCAACAACGTCAGCTGTGTACCGAGCCGAGCCTACGAGATTCGGGCCGGTATGTCAATATGTTCTTGTGGAAAGATTCCACACCACGATTCACACCCAGGCATGCATGTTTGTCTGTGGTGTTGAGAGTGGAGAGAAGAAGAAAAAGTGTTTCATTGATTAATAAGAATCAGCTGATTGCAGATTATTCTTGGAAGGTCTATCCAAGGAAGGTACATGTTGGTGGTACCTAGACTTCTCTCACTGTTGTCAAGATGATTCCTGCCTCCAGCTCAACACTCCATTATTTTGAAATCAACACCTACTAACTTAAATATTCGCTGTAAGAGAAGCATCTCGGATGGCCAGGGATATGCAAATGGCCAAGATACCTTATCAATGCTACTACCGCCAGTCTAGCTGAAATATTACCAAATATCTATACCGTAACCTTTATTTCGGCCGTCAATTCATTCATTATACATGTATTCGCCGTGTCGAAATACCCCAAGCAAAACTCCAGCGTCGCATCTATTCAAGGAAAGCAACTCTCAACAACCCTGCTCCAGAGAAGGCCTCTAAATCATTCAATACACAACTCATTCGTTGCGACTCCAAGGTCTCAATATTGTCTACCAAGTGCTTCGGTGTATCCATTACCAATGGTCCTTCGTCTATTTCAGGCAGCGAGAGCTGGCTTTTTGATGTCGAAGACGTCGTTCTGGAGGATTCTCCCAGTATGGGCCTGAGTGAGTTTCTTATCTTCGCGGATGCTGAAATAGGACTTGTGCTTGTGCTTGTGCTTGTGCGATACGTATCGTATGCTCCACGTCGTGGTACATCTTGCGGCCCTGTTTGGCTGGGTTCCCTCTCATAATCAGCTTCGCCAAGCCGAAGACTTAATGATCCATGTGCCGAGTTCTTTGCTTTTGTAAAACAACGGTCTACCGCCTCAAGATTGTCCAGATACCTTTGAGCGCCGGGCAAGTAAGTTGCAGCTCTTCGCAACGCCTGACAAGCTGTGCCAGCCTGTCCCTGTTCGAGTATACTCAAACTCTCTCCCCTGTCATCACTTGCACTATTTCCGCTCCTCAATTGATGGCTCGTGTCCATCTGTGGGAAATGGTGAGCATAGACAGACATGAACCCAGCCAGCCAGATAGAGAATGTCGACAGCGAGGACAGAGGCAACTTCTCCTTACAGAGACCAACCAGATCGATGATGTTACGGGATGCTTGGAAAACATATTCTGCGCTCACTTCCCAGAATCCATCTGGTGCAGAGTTGAGTACAGTTTGGTTGCCTATGGGAGGGGCCTGAGGCCCGCGGCATCGCAGGGGGAGATACGGGAGATATTCCCGGTTGAGAACAATTTGACAAACTGAAGCCAGCATATTTAGAGACACATAGGTGCTGGTAGCCTGGTGGTTATCATGACGGTAGTAGTTCTGTCGAGATAATGTGAAAGTACCAGGTAGGTCTTCATTGAACGTAGTAATCTTGTCTCGTAACTTGTAGAAAGTCGACCTGGGCTCCCATGGGGGATGGGTTTCTTGTAACCGGCCACCCATCGAACTATACCTCGAAATGTCGCCCCATATCTCAACCAACTTGATGAATCGACTCAAAGTACTTTCGTCATTGACCTGAGTGTCTTTAAAACCTTCTGGTAGTCGTAATAGTCCAGTGTGCACATTGAGAGATAGATCAAAAGCCATTTCAGAGCATGGCAGCTGGATCAACATGCTCTCGGCTGCAATGCTTAGCGGTCGCTCGCTCCCGAAGTTCATCAGACGATCAAGAACGAAACAGCTATACATCGTCCTTCGACGTGTCTCTCTTATTATCGCAATCTCTGGTGATTTATTTTCCATCCGTTTCGTGCTGGACGCCTGGTTTTCCAGTATGGCCATTCGTCGGTCGTCCTGCTCTAGCCGCATTAACTTGGCCATGCGAATAGCTATCCCAAGATACATCCAGGCACCAGAGGTATTGTCTTGACTCCGCTCGAATAGTCCAAGCATCAGGAAAGATTGTATCCTTTCAACTGTGAGAGTCCCCATGGCTGTCCTTAGCGGGCCCAGAGCTGTTGTGAGTGCAGTGGCAAAGAAGTCAGAGGCGTACAATGGGCCTGACTTGGTTTTTGAGGCGGAAGACTTGGTATCTGTGCCATGTTGACTTGGTAAATGCGTTACATACCGTACCAGATCGGGATGGAAACGGGCTGTAAGCATCAAGATACCAAGCAGGATCAAGTTCAGTTCTGGTGAATACTCTTTTCCTTGGACTGACCCATTGCTCACTTTCTCCTTCAAAGATGGTAAGTGAAGAAAAGGTAATTCTGTAGCATAGTGTAATTTGTAAATGTTGAGCAACTGATCCCATAGTTCCATCGTTAAAAAGGGATATGCGAGGACTTCGGCTGCGTATACGGCTGATCTTTCGCTGCTCCATCTGGGTATATCATCTCCTTTCCTCGCTCGTTTCTTCTCCTGCTGTGGCTCCTTTTCGGGCTTCCCTGTTGGAGGGGAATCGTTTCCTTTTGGTGGAGGAGGGACTGCTTCTGGATATTGGCACTGATGTCCTCCTTTAACACACGTGTCGCACGGGCTGTTGCCTCCGTTGTTGTCACACTTGATCTTTGATCTTCGACATCTCAAACAAGCAATGCTAGATCGAATCGGCTGTTTTATTCGTGATACTCTCCTTCCAGCTGTCTCATCATAGGTGGCTGGCGTGAGTCTACCCGAAGAGTTATCATCACCAACCCCGGGTCTATTCTGCTCGTCATGTTGAGCATGGCAGATTGACGCCGGTGACGTGCCCTCTTGGGCTGAGGATAATTCTTCGAGCTTTCTTTTCGATGTTGTTGAAGCTTTTGGAGATGCGTTGGATTCTTTGTCACCTTCTGGGTCTGTAGGCGAGAGTATAGACTGAATGCGGAGCTGCGAAGCTATTTTGCCGATTTCGGTGCTCTCACAGAGCTGTCTTTCTTGCGCAGAGTTAGATCAGAGACTTGAGAACCTCTTTCTATAAGTCAATAAAGACGGTTATTTGAGCAAAGGTTCTGAGAAGGAGGAACAATATATCAAGAAAGCGTCAACTTCTTTGGAGATTTTATCAATGTGAAATAACGAAACAAGAACTAGCAAGTCGACACCTTGAATGGGCTGCAATAGTACTTATGTAAAACTAAGCCCAGGGAACTACTGATCCAACAAGGATCAACAAGCTGCATATAGGAAAGGAAGAAGTAATGAGATCCCGGGGCCGACTTTGAAATTGTCCAGCCGACTTATGAGCTCCCATCATCGGTCCATGCTTCCGATCAACTAGTCCTGGCATGGTAATATCTATGCCGGAAATGCATAAATCTGGGCAAAGTGACAAGCGAGAAGCTACTAGACAAGGTATCATGGATCCATTCCCGCTCTCACTGTTGCTGGAGATGTAGTCTGAGGGCGCCGAAACAGGACCTTTTACGGAAATATGCCCATCAAAAGGCGCCGGTTACGCTAAAAAGGCAGGGAAAACAAACCTAGTGTGTCAATTCCGAGTGTCTGTGGCCGTAAATCCGAGTTGGACATTTCTGTGGCAGAGCCTCAAGGAACGCGGAACTTGATACCTTTTAACATGCATGAAAGTGACGACAGGCACATTGGCAGTTCAAATTACTGTGACTTGTCAGTTTGTTACCAGAGTCGAGTTCCTCATTGTATTCCCCATAGCTGACTGGCTTGTTTTTGCGCAACTCTTCCGACATATGTCGTTGGAATTGCTCAGGAACAAGATTTATCCAATGAAGAACAACTTTCGGGCTATGTCGCCGCTGAGGCCCTTGGAGGTTTAGGTACGCCGATGTGGGAATGATATGGGGTTGAAGAAGATATGGAGAATATATCGCTACGTAATGATGGGGTAAAAAAACATGATAAAAGAGACGAAAGTGCCCCCCCCCCCTGTGGGTTTGTTTTTGACGTCGCCGCCGGCCATTTTCTTTAGCTTGAGTGGGGGGTCTTGATGTTGAATTGAAGTTGATGAACCTCAATTCTCCGTTAACAATAGTTCCCCAGAAGCCGCTGCAATAGTTTACAGGTCTATGCATATTCGAGATCGACTATCGACCCGTATAGTCATATATCTACCAGGCCAGCCGTGGTAGTTGATCAAAGCTGGAAATATAACAATACAGAATGAATGTAGAAGCAGATGCAAGTCTTGGTGACACTGGGTTGGATTGGCCTCTGTAGCTTCTTCGGACGAGTCATAGCGTGATGACCGTAACTAGCAACTGAAAAGAGAGCATCAATTTATTACCCATTTATATCCCACTACAAGACCCTCCAGACTTTTGAATCTGGACTTGGGTATCCATAAGAAACCACATTATCAAAAGACATCGACCGCTGAAAAGGCCGGGATGCAGTCTATGGAGTAATGGGCACGGAGGCGGAAACGGGACGTTGAACAGGGCCAAAAGAGAACAGCTTTGATCCCAGGCGATAAAAAATGCTTACACACGTAGAAGGTTGTTTGTTACTACTTTGATAAGTGACCTGGTATTTTTCGCAGCCTGCTTCAATCACCTTATAAGCCAGATAGACTGATTACTTAAGGTATCGAGAGATCCGTGGATGCTGCCTCTCAAAGTCAAACACTCGGTTCATCATAATCCCGAAATGCGCCTCGATATTTTCGTGGGCAATTTTATGTTGAACGGCGAAATGTTGCCTCCCAGAGAGCTCCTGAATGTCTGTCACTGTCAATTGCCGACTCCCATCAAGATCCATGCCCCGTTACAACGCCAAGATGGACTAACCTCCAGGAGAGTCTGGACCCTCTGAAGCAAAAGCCAGGCAGGGGCTTTAAGCTTAAGTGCTTCGCCCATGTGCACACGCAATCAACCTCTAAATTGTCTTTTGAGCCCATCAAGAGGCGACAGTTTTTACCCCAGCAAAGCAAATAACCTCTTTCATGTGTCTATCCCTAGACTCAAAATTGACTCAGAATGGCCAGACCTAGAACAATGTCACTCCCCATGAGTGGCGACACCGTAATACCAGGATCATTTGCTCCCCCCAACCAATGAATGACGTCGATCGCCTCAAGAGGCCTCACAGCTCGTCAATAGAGCTTCTCACCGCACGAATCTAAGCGCCGACAGACGCCCACCCTCTTTGACGAGGATGCGCTAGATCACACGGCTCTTCAAATCAAGCTCCTGCAACAGCCGCCCAAGCTATAGGCTCTGTCGCATTGCATTGCATTGACGCGCATCGCGCTTGTCTTAATTGTGTTTCTTGCTGGTGGATCGAATGATGCTGCTGTTGGTTGTCAAAAGCTGCTGCCAAACATAAACCTGAACCTGAACCCGACCCCTCCATCACATACATCACGTCTTGCGACTTTCCAAGTTCCAGGATTTCAACAACTCTCCCCTTTTCTTGTCTTCTACTCGTTGTCCCAAACCTATTCTTCTTTCTGTATTGCATAATACCAGAGATTGTATCTTTTTTTCATTCATACCAAGACCAGTTTATCGCAAACATGTCTTCTGGGCATAATGTAAGTCCGAGAATACACCTCGGCGCATCATGGCATGCATGCCCATGACGTTCTCCCTTTGCCGCCACCCATGATACTTACAAAATCTCGAATAGGATCCGAAGCTCCTCTACGCTGTAGAGGGCATCAACGCCTATCACATTGCCAATGGCAAAGAGCAGTCCCTCACTCCCTCAGGACCTCAGACCCTGTCCCTCCTCATGGTCCCGACCTCATCTGGCTTTGTCGAACCTTCAGGCAGCGGCTCTGATGGCGAGGAGGACTTCTACCTGCACCTTCACCTGCCTCCTGAGCTCGACCTCCCTCTTCCCGCTACGACCCAGATCTACCACCAACCACCTACGAGCTATTTGATTCCCCGCTGGGATCTCGGCCCTGATAGCGGCGCTTTCACCAGGATCGAATTCCCTCCCACCAACTCCAGGCCGGGTGTTCAGGAAGATGTCGATACTTTCGAGACCATCCTCGCCCAGTGCACTGCTTTCCTTGAACGGGCAGCTCCTCCTCAGCCTCCAAGAACCTCCGAGAAGGCCCAAGCTAAGGCGCGCGAAGCAGCTGGCGAGCAGCTCCCCGCTTACAACCCAGCTGACTATAACCCTGGAGAAGGGTATGTCCAGGGCAGCCATAGCTCACATACTGGAGGCAGGATTGTTCTTATCGACGAGGAAGACGGCAGTGTCCTTGGAGAGTTGACCGATAGCTATCAAGTGGTGGAAGATAGCAAAATCAAACCCGGTTCCAAAGGTATGTACTGCGGAATTGATAGCCATGCTTTAGGTTGCTAACATCAGTGCAGAACCTGTCGAGATTGCTCTTCCTACCGATGGTGGCCAGAACATTTCTGTGCAGCCTGTGTCGCAGCCATGGGCTGAGATGGACATGCACCCTGCCTATAAAAAATCAACCCTTGTGAATAGTGCAAGCAAGGCATCTCGCCTTATCGTCACAACTTCCGATGTTGTCTCTAGAACCCTTCAGAACCAAGCCGATAACTTCACCAAGAACACAAAGCCTCTCGCCAAGCCTGTGACATTTGCACCTACAACGCATGCGCATATCCGCCGGATCAACAACTTCTCTAACAAAGCAGCCACATTTTCGGCAGCCACTGTGGGCACTATCGGCAACATGGCGCAGAACCTGGGTGCAACTGTCACTCGTCGCAAAGATGGTAGAGCCAGAGGCTATGACAAGGACGGCAATGCGATCGATACCTATAAACCAGGTGTTCTGAACAAGAGCTTGATGGCCTTTAACACTGTCGTTGACGGTATTGAGCAAGCCGGCCGCAATCTACTGACCGGCACATCATCCAGCGTAACAACTGTTGTCGGCCACCGCTGGGGTGATGAGGCTGGTGAGTTGTCGCGCAATCTTGGCGGCGGTGTTAAGAACGTTGGACTTGTCTACATTGATGTGACAGGTGTATCTCGGCGTGCCATCCTCAAGAGTGTTGCTAAGGGCATGGTAGTTGGCAAGGTCAAGGGTGGTGGTGAGATCATTGTGGGAGGTACTGATAATAACCCTAACTTCGAGACAAGAGAAGGCAATGGTCAGGGCTCACACAGCACATATGGTGATAATGTGAGTATCGCCAGTGGATATGATCCCAATGGCAAGAAGCCTGCCAAGGGACATTACTGAGGGGTGATAATATCGGAATAGCAAAGACTTGTGACTTGATTTGGTGCGGTCTATTTGAGCAATTTTCCGGGCGGTAATGTGGTTCAATCATTTAATAGTTGTTAAAAAGCCCTAGGATTTGAGTAGAGACCTTTCAAATTCAGCTGTGGCGAATAGTGAGTGTTTAACATGAGGTTTGAATATTGGTGTAAGTGAGTCGGCAGCACAGTATAAAATATAAAAGTTCACGGTAGATCGTGGGGCAGCTACGACCCTCGCGTCGCGCTCTTAGGAGCTTCACCTCGAATTCGACTAGATATTGATTTCTTCTCACCAATGTCGCGCTATGTTAAAGCCTAAAGAGCTCAATAGTCACAATAAACGAGAAGCCGTTCCATCTGAGCTTGGGTTTGGCTGAACGCCCGCGATTGGCTGTCAAGGCTCAAATTTGGAGCTTTGGGTAAATCTTCCAGATCACCATCATCAACAATACATACCAGACGCACGACTGCTTAGTTCATGTGCCGCTTTGAGCTTCTTGGTGTTATTATAATTACCTTACGTGATATCGGAGATTGTATAAGGCCAAGAAAGGCTCAAGATCAGTACGTCTCCTACCATTATCTCCTATAAAGCATCACCGCTAATTATACCAAAGCTCCGAACCAGAACCACAGTCATGCTCCACGAAATCCTACTCTCCCTCTCGGGACATCCCTCCCCCCTCCTACGAACCGATGCAACTCAACCCCATGCCCTCTCCGGCGTATCACCAGCCGAACGTCAACTCCTCGCCTCGGCCGCTCACCTCAGCGACGTCCACATCAAACTCATCAGCTACACGGCCCAAGTAGCGAACTCGCACCCATCGACCATCTGCCGAGCCGTAGCAACAGCCATAGACTCCATACATCTGGCAGCCTTTCAGCGCAAGGTTCTCGATGTCGAGGCGAGCATATTACAAGATGACCCGGATCTGGTGGGAGCTTATAATATTGTGCCGTTAACGGCCGTGATAGGCGAGTTCAAGGACTGGACTAGGAGGATGGAGTGGCTTTGGGAGATGGTGCAGTTTATGCTGGCGAAGAATAAGAAGGGGCAGACATGCCACGGCGCTCAGCTTATGGATCGTCTACGACTTGAGCTGCAGAGTGGCTATAGGGATGTTCAAAAGACGGCTATGAGTCTTGTTACTGTGGCAGAAACAGCTTGGCTAAAGCAGGTTTCTGCTTGGATATTATACGGCAGACTTCCGAGCTTTGGGGGTGATGATTTCTTCGTCCAGAAGGTCGAAGACTCCGAAGAGGCAGGTCTTGTTTGGCGCCTTTCCAAAACATTGCTAACGGAAGCAGGAGTATATATCACGGTCCAATCTATTACCAGCATTCGTGACCCAAGCTACAGCTTCATCTATGCTCTTCATTGGAAAATCTCTAAATCACATCCGAGTCAAGAGCAGCGTTGACTCAGGCCTTCGCGGCCTGGATCACCTATCATCAAAGCTTCAAGAATTATCCAGCCTCTCCTTCCCACTAAAAAGCACCAGCTTCTCGAGGGCCATCGTTGCAGTCCGGATATCTCTATCCGAGAACACGCTTCAAAAACTCCTCCCGCTGGCCAAGGTGACGGAAATGCTACAATTATTGCGAGATTTCTTCCTCCTTGGTCGTGGTGAATTTGCAATGCAGTTGACCCACGAGGCAGATGAAAAAATACGCAGTCGTTGGAGGCGAGCAGATAACTTGGCTTACGAAAAGGGCGACGGTCTGAAGAATGTGACGGTCAAAGAGGGTGAAGTTGCGGCGGTTCTCGCAAGGACGTGGGCTGTTCTAGCATCTATGCAGGGTCAACATGCCGAGGAAGATGAACAACTTGAGCTTGCTCGAGACCTTTTACGACTAAATCTCACCAAGAGTAAGGCGACTACGAATTTTGGCTCAGGTTCAGGTCTCAGCCGTGATGCTGCAAGCCTCTTATCCGAGTCGCCTTTTCGCAACCTCCTTTTCTCTGTCCCGTCTTTGCTCTCCATCCAGATTCCTCCTCCACTGGATATGGTACTGTCACCATCAGACATACAGATATACTCTTGTATCAACGCCTATCTACTATCAATGCGCAGAGCGCACATTCGACTTACGGATCTCTGGAAGATTACATCCTTGAGACGTCAATATCCAACCGCAAAAGGTGACCGAGAGCATATTATCCTTCTTCGAAAGCGATGGACGTCTCGGTCGTCTTCAATGCGTAGCTCTTGGACAACTGCAAGTGCTGCCATATTCTTCCTAGCAGAAACAGAAGCATATCTCCAGACTGAGATTGTTGCTGGGCTATGGGAGGGCTTTCATGAGTGGCTGACAGCCAATGACCCCAAGCACGGGCAGTCTAGAGCACCAACACCAACCAAATTACAAGATGAATCAGGGGATGCTGATACAGATGAGGAAGAGGATGATGACATATGGCTAGGCAATGAAAATGAGAAGCCTCCAGCTCAAGATGATACTCCCAAAACACGAGATTCAACTCCTCCCCAAGATCCTCAGACTCTTTCAACAGCACATCGCCTATACCTTCGTACTCTTATTCATCGTCTGCTTCTCACTCAGCCAACATTTACTCAACCTCTTTATAACCTCCTCATCCACATTGATCACCTCGTCGCCCATCTACATCGTCTTCACGCTATCTATACGTCTATAGACCTTGAGACAGATGCCGGCGTAGTCGATGCTTTTGTCGACCTTGAGTCTGAGGAGCGAGACGTTAAGCGCCGTCTTCACGACATCGAGTCCCGTGTCCGCTCTGGCATCGAAGATGTCGTCGCCGCCCTTCGCGCTCTCGAATCCGACCCCATCTTCTCAGCCGAATGGGAGGGCGACACAGCTCCCGCCACTGCATATGAGGAAGACGAGGATGATCAGCGAGACGGCAGAGCCCGGGACACAGACGATGCAGAGGAACGTGGTGGCTTCACAGCTGCACGGGTTGGTGGCATCAATCGTCTGCTCATGAAGCTCGACTTTGGCACATGGTTCGGCAGAGCGGACGGCCACGATGATGTCGAGCAGCTGTAACTCGACCGCTTCTGGCGTCTCTGCGATTATCGCGTGGGATAGGATAACGAGCTGGCCAGACTTACATGGACGTCAATGGTAGGCTTTGCCATGCCAAGGCACATCTGCAGAAATGAAAAAGAGACGGACGTTTCCCCCGCATCTGTGGCGTTACGGGTGGCACGATTCCCACGTCCCCCGATGCATCTCGAGCTGGCTTGACAGGGGTCGCAGATGGGGGTGGATGAGGGTTTTTCTTCTCTCTATCAAACCCGATTGAGCGGATGGAGGGGACTAAGCATTTGAGTTATACCAATGGGCCAAGTAGGTATGCAGCTGCAAGAAAATCTTGCGCAATATCACCAAGAACTCTGTCAATTTCGCCTTCGTGTCAGGTCATTATTGTATCTCTTCCCAATCGTGCAGCTTTAGCCTGATCATAGCATAAACTGGTTTTGTATGTGTCTCGTGCAATCCAATGATTCTGTAGTGATTCAATTCTCCCAAAGCCATGCCAATTTTCGTGTCTGGGGGTAAGAGGCGTAGTCCAATCCGGGGTAAACAATGACACCGGTTAATACCAAGCCAGGCCAGATCATCAATACCAAGTTGGGCTTTCCCATTTCTTATAGCCCTATCCAAAAACTCCCAAGCGCCTCGCATGCTGTAATCGTGGGGATGGTATTTCGTATCCCGCAAATGCCCGTCCAAAAACCTCGCAGCCCAACCAGTCTGTGATGGGTGAGTACAGTAGATAACAAAACAAGAAAAAGTCCAAATATGTACATGTCCGTCTGTTAGTGACGGGATAAAAGGTCTGTTAAAACAAGCAAAGTAGAAGTATGAAAGTCTTCATCTTATACCAACATATGGTATCCATTCTGAAGTAAAACTAATGACGATTCCATAGAGGTCCGTACAGGGAGTATCAGGCGTGGTCGAAATTATTTCCGATATCGCTTAGCCTTTAATACGTAGCGACAGGCTTGCGTCCAAATCTTAATGCGCCACGGCTTGAAGAGTGTTCTTCAGAGTGGCGTCGTTGGAAGAAACTGTGCATAAACGAGCGAGGGTTTGCGTGGTTGACATTGCCAGTGTCCCTGCGGATAGCTCGGTGTGAGGGTTTCTTGGCTTGCCATCGCTCCTTAATGCAGTCGTCGACCAGGGAAATAAGGCCGGTGGCGATGATGACACTAAAAGCTCTATTAGTTTAAAGTACGATCAAGGGGTTTCATCATGACTTACTCAGCCACGTCAGTAATGGCATCGATGATGCTACTGTCACTAATCCAGATGTAGCAAGGGGTAACCCAAGCTCCAGCCATCTCATCGTCCAAAATTTGGTTGGGACTTCGCATCTCAGGAACGATATGAGCGACGGGTGCACCATGTCCATCTCGGACAAGGTGGAATGAGACAACATTGAGGTTCTTGTCAATTACACGCTTCCAGGCGTATGTGTGACCCCACCACTCAAACTCGTATCGCTTGTTAGTGCGTCCACCTCGTCGTGCAATATCCACGCGAGCATAGTTGCTGAACTCGAGCTTGATTCGGTTTGTAGGTACCATTCGTGCCTTGGGCTTAGGCGTTGGTGAGTCTGATTTCTCTGTGTGGTGCGAACCGGACCATAAAGAGGCGTTATCAGAAGTTGTAGAAGCGTTGGTACCATTGCCGAACTTGAAGATCGAAGAGTTGCTAGACGTCGGTCGGTGGAATGGGGTAGTCATCGTCCGCATAGCGGAGCTCATTGACCTTTGGAGGGCAGGTCGTGCTACAGCGACAGTACTGGTCGGCGCTGGAGCATATGCACGCTTAGAGTTACAAACCTCTCGACCAGAGTCGCGGCAGTAACGGCGAAGAGAAAACTCTCGCCGAGCCAGATCGTGCATGCGCAGATGAAATAGCTGGACCGCAAGCGTGCGTCGCGTGTGCCCAAAGGGAACAACGGTATCGACACGAAGATTCATGTTGCCGTCCGAAGTACAATCGTCATGGCGTACGGCAAGTCGGTCCAGTGAAGGGAATAGACGGCCAAAGTCTTGGGGTGTAGATGGTCGACAGGGGCGTTCGTTGGAGGTTCCGCGATAAGGAGGCAACACTGGAGGGATATGAAGCGACTCAGGATCAGATAGAATGTAGTCCTTGTCGGCGTCTTCCTGGTCATCCTCTCTGTCGTCATCGTCATCGTCTTCATCGCCGCTTTCCTCTTCTTCCTCCTCGTCCTCAGTTTCAAATTCTACCTCTTCGCCGCCGACTGGCAAATCTCGACACAAGGGTGCCATTTCAGATAGGACCGAGTCGTATGTGGCGATAGAGGAAGAGGTAGTATCGAATCTGCGCTCAATGGTTGTTAACTTCATAGCTGTTGTAGGTCTGTTCCCTTGAGCAGCATCAAGGCATTTGTTGTTAGACCCGGAAGCCGAGTGAAAAGAGGTAGGGGCCGTTGATTGAGAAACCTCTGAGAAGTAAGAGTCGCGGCGTGAATCAGAGTCGGAGGGGGCTGGAGATGCAGTGATGACGACTTTTCGTTGTCGCCGTAATGATGGTTCAGGAGTCATTGTCGATAGTTGTCAATTGACTAAGGTAGGGTGTTGTGGTATCCAAAATTGTTGGTGTTGAGGGAGTAGTAGAGTTTAGGAGTACGTGTAAGTGGTGTAAATACTGAGCTTCAAGTAAAGGTGCCTGAAGTAAGGGTGTGGCGAAGCAATACTTGAGTTTGTTTGTATGTAGTAGGTGGTATATGACACAGCCAGCTTGAACCAGGTTGAGTCAGAGTCGAGAGTCGTGAATTTGATAATAGCGTAGATGAGGTGACAATCGAAAGGGTTATATCTTCATCTTAAGTCGGTTCTGCCTTGATATGGATATGGATGGTAGACTAACGGACGTTGGTCGTAGGTGGGGAGGGGGGCTTATTTGGTACCGAGCCTGACCTTAATACGCAACTAGTGGAGTTATCGAGAAGCCAGGGGTAAGAAGTGTGTTCAGGCATAGACCTCGAGGCCACATCAGGAACCTTACGGGACGGACCACTTTTGGACCACCTGTCAACTCGGGCCACGGCGGGGGAGACAGCGAGAAGTGGAAGAAACGCCTCGCCTCGCCCCGGCCTCAGACCTCATCTCGCAGACTCGTGCTTAACCTTCAATAGACACCCCCTAGTGTCTCTTGTATGCAGCCAGCAGTGACACTGTTGCAGCCCTAGTATCTCTGGGGTGCACTTTATTATTGTTGGCCGGAAGAAGACAGTAAGGCATCGGCAAGGTGAGCAATACGTTGCGTTGCCATTAATTAAAAGCATTGCTACCGTAAAGGCAACGGTGGGCAGACAATCGGGTCACAGACAGCGCCAGGAAAAGTTGATCGCTCTTAGGGAGGCGACTTCAACGGTAGGTGGCTGAAAACCCCAGGCAATACATTCCAGATTTTAACACACGACTGTCTGTATCGGGGACCGGCGCCTGAGGCATAGCGCTCTACAGTACTCTAGTCCTATCCGTGGACCGCACAACACGTCTTTCGTGGGGGAACAGAGTCAAAGACTGCCCCGGATGAGATCCCTAGTGTGCATCGGCCAGTGCTCGGCCAGTAGAGTGAGCAAGAGGGTGCGCGTGTGAAGGCGTTGTGACGGTGTACCACACGGGGACAGGCCACAGCTAGGGTGCAATGGCTGCTTGGAGCTCATGTCGAGCTCATAGTCACACCATGGGTGGGCTGTTTCCTCCGTCCCGTCGATTCGGTCTTCCTGGGGTGATGTGCGACAATCGTTTCTCAGTCAGGATGGCGGATTCTGATGCCCGCCGATCGATGGGATCTCACTGAAATGGTGGTCGATCAAGAGTAGCGTCAATAGAGAGGTCTGTAAGCTTGATTACTAGAGTTGTCTCGACTGCGGCGACGAAGATGGTCGTCGGCAGAACAGAGATTTTTTCCAGGATGGTCTCGGACCAAGGCCGAATAATTAATGCGCTTGCGTGCTTCGTTAGAGGTCATTGCCTGCTGTAGTGAGCAGAGGAGCACAGATCCGTTTCTCTCCATGCTTGGAAAACCCCTAACGTTACCACCCGCCAATCTTTCATCACCAAGCAGAGCCAGCTGTGCTCTGCCTTTAGGTTCCCCCCACGAAGCCTTTGTCCTCTGTATCTCAATACGGTATTTGGTGGAGCGAGGCGTGCGAGGCTGTTGAAACTCGGCTCGTCGTGTGTTGGCTTACGACCCATTTATTCTTCATCATCGATGAATCCGAATAGGTAGGTAACGTGCCCTGGCACTGAACGTCTCAGCATCATGGCCCGAAGGAGGAATGGCGGATTCTGGAACATGTCCCGGCTGGTTGAGTGCGTGCATGCGCACTGTATAGGTAGCCTGACATTGATACTGTACAGTACTGCACCAGACAGGCCCTGTAGGTAAAGTCCAGTTGCTTAACAAGGGTTTATTTGTTGGAGGTTTATCCTGATTTTGGAGAGTTCCTGACTTTGCAATTGAGTGAGGAGATATTGTTTATCGATGATGCCTCGCTTAAGTCACGAGGTGATTGAGTCATCTCCTTCGTTTTACAGGTAGATTGTTCCCTGATTATCTTCCCGTACCTTCCTTCATCTGCTCGTCTGGTTTTCATCACGGAAGGTGCCAGCTGCCTCCATCACGATAATAGGTGTCTCAGGCTCCAACACATGCCACCTGAGGCATCACAAATGCATATGCGTAAGGTAGTAAATATTTCCTTTTCATATTCTATGTAAGTCAGCCAATCATCAAATGTACTGTATCAACTTCAAACTGCTGGTTAATACTTAGTCATTTGAGTTTATGAGAAGTCACCTACCTATTCCTGGCTCTGTGTATCATTACCCCAGATCCTTGCATTTTTGGGGTTTCCTTCACCATCCACTACCATTTTCAGCTTCCACCAACCAAGCCTGATCTCTACCATCCAAGCCAATTCTTCACTCAGCATTCATGGATCTCTTTGGCTTCTCTCATTGATCCAGAGTGTCTAAGACCACCCCGGCGACCCCGGGATCTCATATGCAAGGCCGATTGGATCCCACAGCATCTGGTCTTTTCTCGCTCAGGGTTGCACATAACCTTGGACAGGTAGTTTGGCCCTACCGCTAACACTGAAGGCTCATGATCGAACGCGTCAGCCTTCCCTGTCTACCGCGTCTGCCTCATTAATGAGGTTGAAATTATCTATTCGCTGGCAATGTCGGTGACGAGGCTGTAATGATGATTCAACTCAACAGAGCCACATCCTTTGACATGGCCCTTGGTGGATGGGAATGCCAGCTGCGATGTCCTCTACTCCGCCATTGCCTAGTTTTAAGTGTTTCTATTTAGGGAGATGTCATGACAAGGGTACACTAGGCAAGAGCCTAAAATGATCACTGATGGTCCATTATCAAGTCCACTATCCACAGTTTACAGCATCAGCCTCGGCGATTTGTCTGCTGCGCCAGATGGATTTGCTACAAAGCTACCAATAGGTTTAATTGACTCACTGCAACTACTGGCCCGTGCCGCTCCATACATATCCTGGCGTCAAGATTCACGCGGCGGGTCGGCCAACTCATTCATGACTGAGTTGGCCCATGATACTAGGACAAGATGTCATGGGGCAGCCCGTCGAAGGCAGCAATCACGAAGCATGACAATTATGTCTTCGTCTTGCTATCGTCACAGTTAGATTGTCAGTATGAGGTTTAGCGGATGGGACTCGGTATTGTTCAGAATTCGATCTTGACACTCAGGGAATGCCTTGCTAGGAACCCGACACCTCCATCATCATGCGTCCTAGCGTGTAGGACTTGAGACACAATCGACACTTTGAAGCATTCGGGTTTCATACACGTCACTATTCCTCGCTACACTATCAATTGGAGAGTGAATCGTACAACATTCTGTACACGCTGCCAGACTTTCTCAGTTACACGGCCAATGTGATCTTCAACCCAGGCTCGAACACTGTTTTGTCGTACCCTGCCTGGGGGAAGCAAGAAAAGTCCAGACCTTGATCCTAAGGGATAAAAAGATTTCGGCAAGTCAGTCTAAGTTTAGGGGGCTCTTTGGCGAGTTTATTCTGGCATCATGCTTTAACCTCTGACGTTTTCTTGCTCCCAAGGCCCTGCAGCTTCATCCCACCTCTTGGTTCGCATCGCACGCGCTGAACATGCAAGCCAAAGTTGATTTATGACCACCAGGTTGACCCATCGAGATGCAGTCCTTGCTCATGTGTTGACAGCCCATTCGTCGTCGGGGGCTCTGGCCCCTGTTTAATGACACGATTTGTCCAATCGCAAGATCAGTCATCTCCTCATAGCCAAACGAGCACCCTAAGATCCTGTCTGCGGCCTGGCCTGGGACTCAAATCAATCGTCAACTCGTCGTATTTGGAGGTCCCCTGGCATTGTACCGTTCCTGTGCCTGACCACCATGAGGCCGCAGTATTGGAACGAAGGAACTGTCAGCTAGAATCTTGGAGAAGCGGTATCTACTTACAGCATCCCTTTGACTGCCTGACTGTCCCAATCAGAGCAGAGGCAGACGCATTTCTACTTTCGTTCACCTACACGAAGCTGTAGTCGCGGATACACCACTCATCAGAACCTTATGTCGTCATGTCACAAGCACCGCAGCTTCTTTAGTAAGCTTCAAGTCTCGAGGTCACCGAGCTGACCTCACTTTGTCTCGGGCCAGACCCAATCTTCTCCATCATCTCTACCTAAGCCGCTTATTAGCGCAGTTGACCTCGTCCATCTTTCACTACTGCACCTAGCCGAGACCAGCAGGTCAGCTTGACGCAATGCTACGGGAACTAAGCTAGCAACGTGCTGTAGCTTTCAAGATGCAGTTACTCCATCCAGAAGTTGAAAACATCATGGCCCTGAGATGATTGGGCTCATAACGAAGGCTTCGAGTGAAGCTTAGAGGCATACAGAATCTGGCCTCAGAATCGATAGCCGCCAACAACACTTCGACCATGGTAACCGAGCGTAGCCACATACTCCAAGTTCGGGCTGAGAAATACCTGACGCCTCACTTTCCGCCTAAACAGACGACTGTTTTCCCCGCGATCCTCTTCATATTCACGTGTTGGAGATGGAGGTACCGGCCCGTCAGTGGAATATGCCACTATCAGGCTCTTGCACAATGAACAAGAAGTACCCTTGAGGCGAGAACAGTCGATGCATGGATGATTGGGCTGAGTTCCGAATGGACAACAGTCGGACCTTCAGACACTGCACCTTTTCTGCCGCCTCTTCCCATGCATCTGCACATTGTGCCTAACAACTTGATGGGAATCAGCTATTTGCTGGACCATAAGTGTAGGTCTCTGATACGCCAGATGTGTGTACAAGTTGTCCTGTGCGTTTCAACGTGGGCCATTGCCATCCTTTGCCTGCCGCCGTGACCACACGATTCAAGTTGAGCATTATTCATCAGGAAATTAAAAGTTTTGCTATTTCATCCCGCGTGCAAGGTATCTTGTTTGTCGCTATGAAATATTTTCCCCTACTCTTCCCGATGCCATGAAGGGGTGACCTGACTTGACAGATCTTATCACTCCACCTATAGTCACGGAATCCGCTGAGTTCACTCATATCTTTCCTGCTTACACAAACTTCAAATCTCAAAGGTCCGAGACCTCGTGCCCACCATCGTATTTTCCTTGATACTGTCCCATGCGAGTTAGGTTCCCTTTTAGGTAGCATGCCATGCGCTTTTGCAATACCATCCACCTGTCAAACTGTCGTCCCAGATATGATTTGATGCTGAGTTCTCCGCCATTTGAAGATCTTGTCGATCGAAGTAATGAAAGACAACACAGTACTTCCTTGCGCTTATACAATGTAACTCTCCAAAGACTCAGTTGTAGCCGGTAAAAAATAGAAACGTGGCCGTGGAACCGCTGCATCGACGGCCTGGCCGTGCCTGAAATAGATGATGTCTCGGATTCATGCGGGACTTTGTTTAACAGAGACGATGATGGGATTCTCAATGTGTGAGATGCTGAAGGTGAATCTGAGAGGTGACACAGGATAAGACGCATTGGTCGATACCTAACATAGCCTACTGAATCGAACTGCTTTACAACTAACTAAATCTCTCATGTTCCACTCATGTCCTACAGTTTCTTATCTGAACACACACCCTGCTGCGCATCGTTTCCTTCTCCTCCTGTAACGCTCTCGAATCCTAAACCCACCACTCAACGCCTGAGGATACAGCCACGGCCCAACCGCAAGTCTTGAACTCATCCTATTATTCGTCGTCGTCATCATCATGGACATTTTTTTCTAGAGATCGCCATCGCCCTCGCTACGCCATCCCCAGCTGCACTAGGACTGGCTGTTCCAGCCAACCCAGCTTCGCGGCATGACGCGCCAGATCTTGACCTCTCCGCTACGAAGGTCGTCAAGCTTGAAGCTCTCTACCTTGACCTTCTTGCTCTCGCGGCCTTGTTCCCATGCGCGCACCTTCTTCTTGGTACCATCCCACTCAGATACAATAGCGACGTGATCAGGTTTGCCCACCTCGGCAGAGTACTTTGCGTGCATAGGACCATGCTTGCCCTGGAACTTGGCGTTACGAACTGTAATGATGTCGCCAGCACGGATCACATCGTTCTGTTGGGTTGATGCATTGGCCATGTTTGAATAGACAAGGGCACCGTAGGCACGAGTGCCAACAGGAGGAAGAGCATCCTTATAAGGCTTGAGAAGTTCTAGAACAAGACCTTGAGGAGTACCGTCCGCGACAACAGAGTCTTTCTTGGCAGCTACAGCCGTCGAGATGTGGCGACCAAATCGCTCATAAAACTCTTCCATCTGGTCCTGGCGGAGGGGACGCGGCGGGGGCTCATGACGTTGCTCGAGTTGAACATCTGATGGATCGTAGGGGTCGTATCGAATTGTCAAGAAGGTTTGTGAGTAGTCTTGATATAAGATAAAGATTTCGCGAGTTATCGTCGTTTGTTGGCCGCCATTGGTAGATGTCGACTCCTCGGCCTCAAAGTAAATATCTTTACGTCCCTGAAGAACGGGAGGTACTTGGTTAGATTGCTTCCACCAGCCACTCTGGATGGCCAGGTCCAGGTCATTCGCAATAAAACCCGACTCCATCGACATTGATGGTCGGTGGACATCCATAGATCGTCTGTTTCCGGCAGCAGCCCTCGAAATGTCTAAAGATTGTCGCCCAGAGGTGCGACCTGCAGGCACACCTGGAGGAGGGGGAGCTCTTCGATCTATTGGAGAAGTAACAGACGGCGATTGGGGGAAGATACCCTCCTCTTCAATCTTGGGCGTTCTGGGGGCATAACCGTGTCCTGCAGGAGGTGCTGAATAATTGTAGGGATCATAGTCTTCTTCCAGGCGCGGCGACTGAGGCGGTTGAGGAGGAAGCAGACCTCCAGGAGGGGGAGGGGGAGGTGCCGCGCGTGGCACGTCAATAGACTGTCGCTTGTTCTCCGTAGGTGGAGGTGGTGGAGGAGCAGCGCGAGGTGTGTCAATTGATTGCCGCATATTCTCAGGAGGCGGCTGCGAAGGGACAGGCGGCGGAACAGCTCTGGGGGCCGTGCCTGTGGGAATAGGGGGTGGTATTTTAGGAGGAGCATCGGAGGCTGGCGATAGAATAATGTTATCCTCAAGGCTTGATTCACGAGCGTGTGACTTCAGAGCGTCTTTATGGGGGACCGAAGAAGCAATATCCGTATCGTAATCGCCCTCGTACTCGGTAAGTTCCTCAGCTTCTTCTTCGCCAGCCTGAGGAGGTCCCCTGGTATGTGGTGCCTGAATGTCTTGGGTGGACTGTCGACGAAGACCACTTGGTGGAGGCGGAGGAGGGGGCCGACTCTGCGCTGGTGGAGCTGGTGCAGATCCAGGAATAGGTGGCGGCAGTCGACTTAATCTATTGCTAGCATTGGATTTAGGAGATGTAGGGCTGAACTCCTCGCGGGTAGGGGACAGTGGTGGCGATCTCGCAGGCAAGTGAGGGGGCTGAACTGGCGGCGGTGCCATAGGAGGCCTTGCGGCAGCTACAGGGCCTTCTCGATCGCTATCACGGCCACCAGAGAGCTCATCGCCAGACTGGGATCCTTCTGACTGAGACTTATCGGCGGGAGGTGCAGGAGGAGGAGGAGGCCGAGCTGGAACTAATTAGTATTATGATCTTCTTCAAATAGGCGTCAACTTACATTCGGATGGCACAGGGGGAGGCGCTCCTCGACTGCCAGGAATAGGAGGAGGGCCTGCTGGGTCTCGAGGAGGAACTGAATTACGGTTAGCATCCAAACCACCCAAGATCTTGATATTTGATGGTACATACTTGAAGGTGCAGCGTGAGGGGCAGGAGTAATGCCACCCTCTGCTTCCTCCTCTGCCATCTCTACATGCTGTGGAACTCGGGGCGGCTGAGACGGCACAGGAGGTGGTGGTGCTCGGGCAGCTGGCTCCTGCTCCTCAGTCTCCTCAGGCTTACCTGAACCGCCAAATCCAGGCAGAGCCATCATAGTAGGAACGGGTGGTGCAGCATGGCTCGTTGGCGATGCCTCCTCGATAGTTTCGTCAATCGATGTTCGCTCTGGCTTCGGGGCCTTCTTCTTTTTGGGAGGCGGCGCTGGCGCAGGCATAGGGGCACCAAACATGCCATGGAAGCCCATGCCACCGCTCATCTTGGCCATTCTCGCCCGTAACTCCTCTTTACGCCTGACTTCAGGATCCATGTCCTCCTCCTCCTCCTCCTCTTCTTCTTCTTCCTCATCCGCTTCCTCGCTATCCTCCTTTCTTGATGTTGATGCCTCAGGAGGAGGACCGGCGTGTATAGGCAATGCAGTTGCTCGCGGTGCGTTCCTAGCCACGCCATCACTATCATCCCGCTCCGTTAAGTCATCATTGCCTTCGGTTGTGTCGCCCGCGCCAGACATATCCGCCTCATTACCATCATGGACAGGTTCCACGGCAGGTCCCTTGGAAGACCTACGGCGTGGAGGTGGTGGCATACGATTTTGTCGTGGCTCGTCCGTAGATGTTCTGGCATCAGTATCCTGGGTGTCTTTGCGCTCGAGAGGAGCATGAGGCTCTTGAGGTGAAGCCTCCGCCTCAACCGGGGTATCAATATGCCCGACGCTCTCACGCTTCTTCTGAGGCTTTTTTGGTTTCTCCTTCTTGGCAGCGGCATCGGCATGCCGTGCTGCTTGCTCCTGCTGCTGCCTTTGAAGCAGTGCAATGCGCTCCTTTAAACTTGTAGGCTTAGGTTGATCTTCATCTTCGCCACCCTGACCTTCACTTGGTACAAGTCCGGCCCTCTCGGCCTGTCCTTGGGTTTCTGCCTCCCGTTCCTTAATTTCAGGATCCTCATCACGCCGGTACACCTTGGCGGTTGGGGTCTGCTGCGGTGGAGGTATGAAAGCATTGCGACTGGGAGGAGGAGCCACAAACGGCTTCTTTATAAAACCTGTACCTGAGCCAGCCAGACCACTTGGCTTAAAAGGCGCAACAGGAGGCGCTGCGGGCTTGTTAAACGCCGCAATGCGATCCTTAAATGAAGAAGGCTTCTCTGCCTTGGGGGGGGGGCCGGAGGGCTTGGGCTTTGGCGAAGCGGCAGCCGGAGCTTGAGGAGCGGGGGCTGGAGGCTCAGGTTTAGGAACTGCAACAGGCGGGGGAGCTGTAGCCTGGACGGGTTCGGCGGGCTTTGAAGGAACAGACTCCGGGACGGCCGGGGCAGCCGGTTCGGGAGCCGAATGCTTATTATGTACGGGTTCATGGGCTTCTTCGATCTCGGGCTCAGGTTCGGGCGCGGGGATTGAAGGAGCCTCTTGTTGAACAGGTGGCGGTGGGGGAGAAGCGATATCTTCGGTGGGTTGAGCAGGTTCGGGCTCTTTCTTAGTACGGGTTCGAGCTGGACGAGGAGGTGCGGTAGGCTCAAACTTCTCGACAAAGTTTCGAGGGAAAATACCCTCTTGCTTCACGCCGTGGTCGTCGACATATTCCCCGCCATACCAGTCGGCATCCTCCTCATCAGTAACAGTGATGACCTGGCCGATACTAAAGTTGAGGTCGTCCTCATGAGGCGATGAGTACTCGTAAATGGCCTTGACTCTGAATGGCGCGGCCATTTTTGCTGGTGATTGATCCTCTAGAAGCTCTCTTGCAGGACAAACGCTGCCCGAGGCTGGGATCAAAGCTTCTCTGGGCGTGTGGCTGTATGGAGCAACAAGGTTATAGTACGTGGATTAGGTAGTAGGTCAACAGCTTGCTTGCTTGCTCGCTTGCTCGCTTGATTGAGTGTGGGGCACGACAGGGGGGCGTCGTCAGCCTGTGGGATCAAGTGAGGCGGGGGAGGATATAGTGATGAGTTGTTTGAAGGCGCAGTCTATGTAGGAAGGCGATTGCTCGGTTTTTAATATGCGATAGTAAGTATTAAGTGGGAATGGATGCTCGGATCCTCAAGAGGAAAAGCATGAGAGAGATGAGATGCAGGTTGCAAGGAGGCAGGTGGTGTTTAGCGGAGCATAGGCCTGGCCGCCTGGAGCTGGGGCGTTTGTCGACGTCAGCGCTATGAGCCCGTCACTCCGTCCATCCCACGGCTAAAAGTGTTAGGCGCCTGGACGATGGTACTTCCAGTTTAGCTGGGAGGGAAGTTCCCAGTTCAGTTAAGGTATAGTCGGTTGATGCCTAGTTCCGATGATGGTCGGTCATGACTATCACGATAAGACTTACGTTTAGGGAGATGAATGACAGTGATGTAAGACAGGCAACAGAGCCTAAGCTGAGGTACCTAGGTATAAAATTGGGGAAGGAATCATGAGTTGATGTTGGGCGCATGCATTGGCACCGCATTGTGCTTTATCTTTAATTCGTGGTGTCGTACGTTAGCTATCTCTTACTATGGCCGAACAGTCCGAAACGAAGGCTCAAGGCATGACAACATGGGGTAGCAGAAACACTGGCTGGGCTTCTAAAACAAACTAACCAAATGTCCATGCGTTGTATCAAGCATGAACAAACACTGGCCTGTCATGGTTTGAAACCACTGCTTATTATACCGTTTCTGTCACATAAATGTAACCAGATGAAAGAAAAAATGACTGGCTGCTCTCTGTTCGCGCAACAACAGTGTATCATCATATGGATCCATGATGGGGAGACTCGATTCTTGTTGATTGGTTGACTGGACATTTCAAGGCCCCGAGGCCGTCATCAAGATATTTATTACTCACTACCAAACTATTCTCAAGTACTAACCTACATTCGTTATTTTGTCATCGGCCGATAGGGTCCAATCGTTCTTCTGGCAGTGTCCCTCCTCCAGTGGATTGCCACTTGTAAAACAGAAGCTAGGTACGTAGGTAGATAGCAGAGATTGCGGGGCCTTTTCTGGATCTTTCTGAGCTCCAAATTCGAGTTGAGTTGGTATCAATATTACACATCCTTTTTTTCTCAAGATCATAATACTCATTTATCATGGCCACAACATCTAAACAACCCCCAAAGGGTATTCTCAAGAAGTCCAAGTCTATTAAAGAACGAAATGCCGACCCTAGAGAAATCGCCATAGAGCATGCCAAGATCATCCAGCATCGTAAAGACCTGGAAGCAGAAATCCTTGACAGCTTGGTCCTCCTCTCCGAATACCCTCTTGTCCGCGAACAACCTCACAGCGCCTCCAACCCTTCCCCATCTGATGTCGCCGACTTTAAGGCTCATGTGCGACTCTTTCAACCTTCAGACTACGACGACCTCGTAATCGAGCGCAATGTGAACGAGCTTTGCGGCTACACCCTCTGCTCGCGACCACGAAGGAATATGGGTCCTGGCGGTCAATGGAAGATTTCCAACGGGAACATTATGAAGCGCGAGGACCTAGAAAAATGGTGCTCCAACCAGTGCGCCCGCCGCGCTCTTTATGTCAAGGTGCAGCTTAATGAGACAGCTGCCTGGGAGCGGGCAGGTATCCCAGATATTGAGATCGATTTACTCGACGAGGACAAATCTAAGGAAACAGAGGTCGACCGAGCTGCGCGAGAGCTTGGTCAGCTCAAGCTCGAAGAGCAAAGGCAAGCAGCTCGAGATGAAGCTGCCCTTGCTCTTGAGCGAGGTGAACCAGATGCATCGCAAAGCAAGAGCAAGAAGATGAACATCACACTCAAGGAGAATGATCCTAGAGCGCCATCCACTGCGTCTGACAAACCAGAAGTCTATGATGACGAACATTTACTCGTCGAGGGCTACAGAACAAAACTTAACCTGGAGGATAAGAAAAAGGACTGATGAAATCACGTTTTAGGTGTTTGTGGCATTTATTCGTAAGATAGGCGTTGGGCGACTCGTGTATCATAAGTAGGGCCATAATAAGGATAGGAAGATACCCCATCATGAAACCCCCAAATACCGGTCCCATCCCATCAATGTAGACAAGAGCATCACATTGCCTCGGCTCAGTTCTTGAAACGTGGGAACTGGCCTTGGACAAGGTCATATTCACAGAAGCGAGGAGGATAATTGGCGATCAAGCGTCATCTCTGGAGATATCCAGAGAATCGGCGACACCTTGGGGGGTCGAAAGATCTTTCTTTGAGACCTATGCACTCACTGTCCTAAGACGCCAAGTAGTGTAACCCTGCAAATGCCAGACACCCATCATAATAATCCCAAATACCATTTTTTTAATCGCGGCGAGGGCGGTCGCCGTATCGTCGTCCACCACGCTCGGGAACCTGCTGCTGAGTGACGGGGATGACGTTGACGGGGATAGACTCGAACTGCATTTATTGTTAGTATCTCGTCTAGTGTGCTGAAACTTGAACGGGGCACATACGCCAAGGTGCTTGAGGAGGTCCTTGGTCTCGCCGTCGACGTCGAGCTGGCCGCTCTCGGAGTTCTGGGTAAAGTCCAGAGCAGAGACCTCAGGAACGTACTGATCCTTGCGCTCACGCTCCTCCTCCTGAAGCTTGAAGGAGATACCGCGGACGGGTCCACGCTGAATTCGCTTCATCAAGTGGGTGGTGTAGCCGGCAATCTATAATGATCCTGAATCAGTCGCTGTCCTCGGTCGTATTTTGTCTAGCCTGCATTTCTAACCTTGTTGCGGAGGCGCTTGGAAGCAATGATAGCGATCTCATCACAGATTCGCTTGTTGGTCTCGAAGTCCAGGGTGAGCTTGGGGTAGTAACGCTCAATGATGACCTTGGCGGACTTCTTGACAGTCTTGGTGCGAACGCGACCCATTTTGGCGGTATTGGACTGTTGGACGTTGGGCGATAGGTTTGAAGAAAGTCGCTGGTGTGAGATTTCCGCTACAGCTAGAATTTTGGTGTTGAGTGGGTGGGTCGCTCCTTCAATTCTAGGGCTTTGCAAAAATCACGTGGATCATTTCCGCTTAGCTAGTAGAACAGGGAAATGAAACTGCTGCATGATTGGCTAGGAATTTTATGCATTTTATGCAAACTTGCACTCTTTGTCATAACATATTTGCAGTAAGTCTTCATTACAGACCGACAGATATAACTTGGGTAATTGCTTCAATTCTATTTGTACAGTAGTTTGGTACATATCTTCTCTCAATATCAGAGAAAATAAATGGCATCGATATACATTGCCTCAGCCCTCATCCATAACAAATGTACTTTATTGCTGGTTGTCGTTATCAAGGCCGTAGGTCCTGGAGCTGCTCACAGCATCATTTTCGGGAGTAGAAGCAGTGTCATCACCAACAAGCTCATTAGCGACGCGCTCGGTTCGCCAAGGATCAGCTTCGTCACTCGTTGTCTTGAGTGCTTGCTTTGCCGCATTGTACACTTTAGCACGGCCCTGGGCTTCTCTAGCGACAAGTTGGGCTTCATGGTCGGCTTCTCGGAGTTGCAACACGACCTTTCCACTAGGGTCGACTGTTGCAGTCTCAGGACTGACATATGCCTTGGCGCCACCAAAGGTTGTTGTGTCAAGATGTGTAATACCAGTAAGCATCTTCTTGTGCTGCGAAACCCTGTTACGGGAGTCTCTGATGTTGAACTCATTATCTCCTGGAGGGGAGTCGGCCACGAAACCACCAACACCAAGTTTGGCAGGTGATGGGCCTTGCCTGGGGTAAACCACCCGAGCGAGCGTAGGAGTGCGCTGCTTTTGAGGTCCATAGACAGGGTGGTTCTCCATGTAGGAGTTTGTCCTCAGATAACTAATACCAGCAGAGGGATGGCTGGGAGGAGGACCAGACTTTCCGTAAGGACTCTCAGCAGCCGCATTATCTCCAGCGGCGAGGAAGGTCTGGATAATGCCAACAGGCTGGCCAAGAGGAGCAAGGTCGAGGAACTTGGAGACTAGGCCATACAATGTAGCACGGTCACTTCGCAAAGAGCGCACATAGTCTGTGAACTGATCCTCGGT
The DNA here is from genome assembly GCA_013266175.1 of Fusarium gaditjirri. Classification (NCBI taxonomy): domain Eukaryota; kingdom Fungi; phylum Ascomycota; class Sordariomycetes; order Hypocreales; family Nectriaceae; genus Fusarium; species Fusarium gaditjirri. The sequence continues at coordinate 105,123 of JABFAI010000264.1, read as the reverse complement.
GATGTCTGAAGCCTGGATTTTATCTGGCGCGGTGTTGCCCTGTTCCATGGCAGCCGTGGCTCGTTTGGAGTTTAGAGTTTCTGCAAGTCTCTCTTTCAGCAGCATCCTAAACTCAGCTCGCTTAGGCCGTACTTTCTTGTTGAGATATTCGATAAAGGCACCCTCAGTCATCCTAGCCAGCCATGGTCCCTGGAACTTCCATCGTTTGTCATCAATTCGTCCTTTGCGATTCTCGGTAAAATCGAGGTCCTCCTCAAAGACGGATTTTCGCCAAGCATCATTCCTTACAGATATACCGCTTCTCTCGTTTCCTTTGGGGATCGAAAGGGGAATTCGCATCTCCTGAAATTTCTCGAGGGAAAGAGTATGGTCGGCAGCAGAAGCGAAATCAGTGATGCTTTCGATGGAATCGACCTGGTTGACTCGGATCAGTGGTGTTGAGGTCGTTAGGGTGGATTTGAGAGGAAATGGCCGCTTGAAGCCCCAGTCACCCTTTTCTCGAGACGAAAGAGGCGATGTGATGGACTGGTGCTGCGGATATTGTCGTGTCATCGTGGGAGACTTGTGATCGCCAATGTGCAAGTTTGTCGACTGAGGCTCAGGTAATGGCTTTGGGAGGGAGAACAGTCGAGAAGATCTCAACAATGCCCCTCCGGGCGAGACGGTGCGAGCCCCCATTTCGACTCAGAGACCGTTTGGCGAACTCAATTGGCTTGCCGTTCTGGTATCTTCGTGACGAGCAGTACCCAGGCGTATAGCTGAAGTCGACGAAAATTCGCTGGAGGTTGAAGCTTGGGCGGGATCTACCGATAATGGCCCGGAGAGTGTCTCATTGACCAATCAGCTCAGCGCTTCGATGTTCTTGTACTGAGCCCCACTGAAACCCTGTCTCATCGATGCAACTTCCATTTTATAAAAAAAAAACACTGCCAGTTAAGCGACTAACACGACGAAGAGGAGAAGATCGTTTTGTTATTCTTCTTCTTTTGTTGTGCCACGCTTGGGCTAAAGCACATGCAAGCGATCAAAAGGATGGCATCATCACCAAACATTTACAAGTCATCTGCCTTGACGCACGAGCTTGTTGCAAAATGCTCCGTGAGTCTTACAGTGGTGATGGCTTCACTTAGCCGTTGAAGCCAGGGTCAAAGGGTCTAACACTAATATACATATTTCATCGTAGACAACAAGAGCTCGGGCATCAATATTGACTCTTCCTCATGGCGTCGTACAACTTCCTATGTTCATGCCTGTTGCAACTCAGGCGTCTCTAAAGGGCATTACCCCTGAACAGCTTGAAGAGACCGGTTGCCGGTTATGTCTTAACAACACATACCACCTCGGCTTGAAACCAGGACAAGAGGTCTTGGATGCGATAGGCGGAGCGCATAAACTTCAAGGATGGAACCACAACATTCTGACTGACAGTGGAGGGCAAGTTTTTCTCTTTGTCGGTGAGAAATCCCAGATTAACTTTGACTTCTAGATTTCAAATGGTCAGTTTGCTAAAGCTTGCAACTATCACCGAGAAAGGTGTTGAATTTCTGAGCCCGCATGATGGAACACCCATGTTACTTACACCTGAGCATTCCATGTCACTGCAGAACAGCATCGGCAGCGACATTATGATGCAGCTGGATGATGTCCTTGTCACAACCTCTCCTGACAAAGCACGTATGCGCGAGGCCATGGAGCGAAGTGTGCGATGGTTAGATCGATGCATTGCAGCTCACAAGAAACCAGAGTCCCAAAATCTCTTCTGTATTATTCAGGGGGGTCTCGATCTCGATATGCGACGAGAATGCTGTCGCGAGATGTTGGCCCGTGATACCCCAGGTATTGCCATTGGTGGACTGAGTGGTGGCGAGGCCAAGGCCGATTATTGCAGAGTTGTAGCAGCTTGCACAGAACTGCTCCCCGACCTGAAGCCGCGATACGTCATGGGCATTGGCTACCCTGAAGATCTGGTCGTGAGTGTTGCGCTGGGGGCCGACATGTTCGATTGTGTGTGGCCTACCAGAACAGCCCGATTTGGCAATGCAGTCACGAAACATGGCGTCTTGAACATCCGTAACAAGAAGTACGCTACTGATTTCGGGCCTGTCGAGGAGGGTTGCAACTGCATGGTCTGCAGGCCAACCGCTGATGGAGGGATGGGTGTCACCCGGGCATTTGTCCACCACAACACCTCAAAAGAAACGGTAGCGGCGCATCTGCTGACCATTCACAATGTCTATTATCAACTGAACCTTATGCGACAAATAAGGGAGGCCATTATGGAGGATCGATTCCCTACATTCGTGCGACAGTTCTTTGCTTGGCTTTATGCGGATAAAACACAGTACCCCGAATGGGCAGTTGGAGCATTGAAAGGGGTCAACATCGATCTGACAACGGAATAGAAGCAAGCATATGCAGCAATCAAGAGGCGTTGGTAAAAAAAAAAAGTGAATTATGAATAATGAATATGATTCTATATACGAAGGCGCTTCAAATGCCAAAATGTCAAGGATATCCTGATAAGACTGCGCATTGCTCACGAGTTTCCCTGCAGCACTTCATTAAATAACCCGGATAAGTCGTTAGATCCACCACGTCTTGTCGGAAATGGATACTCATGAATAAACTCCATCACTTCTCGGTTCAATCGTCATAATCGCTCTTACAGAGCAATAGCCAGAGCAGCAACGGCAGCGAGGACAGCACCCAAGCCGACACGGGCGGAAGAAGCGCTGTTACCGCTGTCGGTGCTGGAAGGCTGAGCAGGAACAGTGACTGTGATGGGGCCCAAGTTCTCCTCGCTAGTGGAGGCATCGTTATCAGAGGCGCTAGTCTGGCGAGAACCGGAGTCCTCGGTGTTGTTGGCCTCGTCGGTCTGGCTGGACCCAGAGTCTTGAGTGCGGGTGACAGAGGGGGAGCAAACGTCGTCGAAGCGGTCGCAGAAAGTGGCAAGGTTCTTGGCGACTATTGTCGGGTTAGTCCAAGCTCAGATCGGTTCAAGGGGACACATACCAGAGTAGGCGGTCTCGGGCTCGCCAGTTCGGGCCCAGTCAGCGCAAGTGGAAGCATACTTGTCGAGCTCATCGGTCCAGGTTCGGCGGGAACCAGAGCCACGGCAACTTATGGACTGTCAGCCTGTGTCAGTTTCGGGGTATGTGAATAACCTACCAGTAGCACTCGGCCTGTTCTCTGGCAGGAAGCTCAGTGAATTGGCGATCCTCAGCTGTACAAGAAGTGAAGATATCGAGCATGTATAAACAGGCTGCAGCGTATGTCTGCTCGGCAGGGCTGGTGGCGGAGGTAATGGTAGAGAGATCTTCATCATCTGAAGTTGCCGTAGGACGGCTATCACTTGCAGAATCACCACTGCCACCAGAACCGCCAGAACCACCGGTACATCTGGCGCCGCCCAGTCTGCAAGCGCTGTACAGAGTGCCATAAGCTGAAACAGCTTGTTAGCACATTTTCCCCTCCTGGTAACTGGAAGAAAAACTCACCTTCGTATTGAGAGGTGTTCTCGGGAGCCTCGTCCTCGAGGTAGTTGGAGCAGACTGAGTAAAGAGGAGCAGCGTTACTGCGTCCATCACAGCATGCGCAAGCAATGAGGGCTGAAGGATCGGCAGTCGCAGCAGCATCGAGACCACCAACAGAAGAAACACAGTCCTGGACAAGTCCAACAGCTTGCTGGCAGGTCGCGTATTCGGGGTCGCTAGGGTTGATGGCGTTGTTCTGGAAGACATGAGGACCCAGACCAAGGGCAGCGAGAGGCATCGACGTGATCTGAGCAGCGGCACCGCTGGCCAGGACGGAAATAATAGCACCCTTCATTGTGACAATTGGGTATCCGAGATATGAAACTGGTGAAAGTCGAACGTCTTTGTTAGGGGTCGGAATCAGGTCCAGGCAAGACAGTCACTTCTTCAGATGAATTTGAGCGAAAAGCAACAATTCCTTTAAAAAGCAGCCCTCGGGGATGGAGGGCCGACAGTCGGGAATTTATTCACGACGCCGACCGGAGCTGAACAGAGCTTCCCTTTCCTCTCCAGGGTCGGCTCATCGCCTCGCTCCATTAACAAACACAGACTCCAGACACATAGGACGCTAGGAAGCTTGCGGACAGGGTGATGAGCTAGCTCCGGGCTTCACGCAGCCACGAGGCAGAGTCTCCAGGTGTTCTGGGGCCAAGATGGCCAATGAGCAAGGGCGCCATGGTGCGGCTGAGATGTGATTAGTAGGATCTCTCTGAATTGCACGCAGAAACTTGGAGGTCAACGTCCGTCGTCTCTTAAGACACTCGAGGCAGGCCAGGGGTGCCCTGCAACTGGGGACGATTCACGAAAGAGGAGTGGAGGAAAAAGCCACTTGTGTTGAGATGTTCTCTGAGCTAGCCCAGATAAAGTCGACAAGGCTTTGCAAGGGCTTCAGGTGGCCCCAGCAAAAAGACCCCAGCTCGTCCACCCAAGGACGTTGAAAGTCAGGACGATGATTGTCTGGGAGAGATTGCAATGCCGTTTTCCGCTCGGATTGTCTGGGCAGACGTAAACTATGTGTTGAATTCCCAAGCTTGGAAGTGTAAAGGGCCCGCATCGCACAAGCATCTTTTTGGCGTTTTTGTGAGCACATCGTTGGATGCCCCTGTCGATGCGCAGATTATGGCTGCATCATTAGCATCAATATTGAAGTACGTACTATTACTCAGTGGCTTGATCAGAGGAGAGTATTCGAAGATCGGCCTTGATCTAGATTCAAAGCTTCAGCTTTCATACCAGCACATGCCATAGATCCAATGAAGAAATTCCTCGACCTGAAGCTGGTATGGATAGACATGGCCTGGTAAATCGCTCAGCCCTGTTTGCGATGCAAGGTTCGTACTATGTATTTAACCATTTAGTCATAACGGGAAGTTTATTTTAAAGCTCATTTTGTTGCTAACCACTAACAACAAGGTAGTACGGACACTCGGAGCTCATTTCTTAGATCAGAGGCGGCTACTACTTGCAGCATGCCACTCACTCTCAATTGAATCTATCGAAGCCTAATCGGAGTTTGTCGGCATCTCAGCAAGTCGGGATGAGAAGAGACAAACAACGGCTTTCATCCACATCCCACCGTAGTAGCGCATCCTTCAAAACGCCCGACCAAGCGGAAACAATGTCATGCCAGGTCAGGCAAATCAGCCTAGCCTACTATAAGGTAGCGAAAGAGACAGGACCGTCGACAGTGGACCAGAAATGTCTCGGCAACATGGGGGCGATTGGGACTGGGGTCATTTTAAACGTGAGGGGTCCAGTTGTCGAGGGCCTTGATTGAAGAAGAAATGAATTTCCGTGACTGGAGAAAACTCGCTGTTTCGTTAGCGGTGAGCCCAACGTTTCGTTTCTTGCTCGCCCTGGTTACTCAGTTGAGCTCGGGTCAACACATCCATGTCACTTGCTTGGGCTTGGGCTTGAGTGCATACATGATCTTGATGGACGTGATTTTAGACTCGGCCGACAAACACAAACGACAAAGTGCTGTCTGTCTAATAGTATCTGTGGGATTGTGTCATTGGCAACCATTTGATCTCGTATTCCTAGGCCGCTGACTCTGAATGCTGGGGATTGAACGACAATGAGCTTTTTGTTAGTGTGTGCGGACATTCAGCTGGTAATCAAGCATATTGATAAGCTTCGATCAAGATCTGGTAGGTAATTATTCACTGACTTTAATTTACCTGATCCTTTAAAGCTTCCGAACCAACAGTCTGAGCACATGCAGCCTACCTCACAGAACCAATGTACACACGGATATAAGTCCTGGGTATACCACTGCTACTATGAATCTTTGACATCTGCAATATGTGAATCACTTTATGGTATATAGATCGTATTATTATTCTGGACGTGATAAATCTTTTCCCTTAGTATGATCTTATAGTCAGACAATGCTCACCAGTCGGAATTCGAGAAGTTCGTTGCCGTTATGTGCGACAAACATTCAGGGGTTGATGGACTGTTACCGTAACTACGGATACCTGCCTGTCTTTTCAATCTTGTCATTTTGCTTTCCGCTCACGATAGACTTTGCTGTGGGTTAAAAGACCCAAAGAATTTCTCCTTAATGTCGCTATAACAAAATACGATCTCGCTCAGTTGTCTGCCCTATTTCTTATAAACGACGTGAACCCCTCCACTTGAAGTGTAGCTCACTGTTATTTACTAGCACGCCTAATGCGGCAATGTCCAAAACACAACAGCGTCATAAACTCAAACCACGTGACCCTAACGCGTTACTCCAGACGCGATCTGGTCCCTGAACAAGGGGGCAAAGACGTCACCCACCGACATCCACATCTCGATCACAAAAAGGTTCAAGCCCAAGCACAAGCCCTATACTTAGAGGACCTGCAGCTGGAGCTATTCCAAAGGCGACCAAAGGGGCCAGTTGGCTCTGACTTTACTTCGTCTTTGCCCCATACCGTAACTTACTTACCTCCACTGCTCTGATCAACCCCGCTACTCTTTGTTTCATACCATTTCGTCTTATCGATATTCCTCATCTGTCGAATTCAGCCTCATGGCTTCGCCAAACCGTCCATCGCTGTCGGTTCGGCGGCAGTCTTCCGCACGGAACCTCAGACAGCCCGAACATGACGACTTGACTCACTCTTTGAATCAACTCTCTATCTCCACTTCGCCCGGCCGAGCCCCGTCCCGCCTCTCCTCCGAACCAGCGTCTCCCTTCCGTCCATCGGGTCGTCGCACGTCGCAGTCGCCTGCACCGAATGCTCGGGCTCTGTCCCGTAGCCCGTCCCGGAGCCGCGAAGCTTCTCGGGACACGCCTACACTACTACGAAAGGCGTCTATGAACTCGTTGCGCTCTTCTAACGGTATCGGGCCAGGTTCGACCCCTTCGAGACGTTCCAGCGTGGTGCATCACATATCACCAACTCAGGCCAAATCGCCTCTATCATCTACTCCTCCTGTGCTGGAGAAACCTCGACCAACTGCGATTTCCATTGCGCATGACAATCTGAGCGATGAGCTGCAGGCGCATCATGGCGCAACGTCCACTCGCCCAACCCAGATGATCGTAGTGCTAAACGATGCCGTCTATGGACATCGCTTCTCCCGACCCCGCACTTCTCGTGCCGCTCTTAGTACTATCGTCGAACGCCCGGAAAGAATAAAGGCTGCCGTGTTGGGTATATCTGCAGCGTATGTCCGCTTGGGTGGACGACACTCTGAAGGCGAATATCCACTTCACCCAAAGAGAGAGGCCGAGGAGATCCATGGCATTCCTTTCCGGATACAGAAGACGGAACGTAGACTTTCCCTCTTGTCACCAGCTGTAGTTAATGTGCATGGGACAAGATGGATGGAAGAGCTCAAGATGATGTGTGATGCAGCCGAATCGAAACTCGCAATGGGGGGAAAGGAACTACAGAGGCCACAGATGAACAGAGGGGCTGAAAAAGCTGACAAGTTCCACGAAGGTGATCTTTACCTTTGCTCAGAGTCTCTGAACGCCATGGAAGGTGCTCTGGGCGCTGTTTGCGAAGCCATCGATACTGTTTTTGGTCCCGGACCTCAGCGAGCCTTCGTTGGCGTGCGACCTCCCGGTCATCATTGCTCCGCCTCCTATCCTTCGGGCTTCTGCTGGGTCAACAACGTTCATGTTGGTATCATGCATGCGGCTCTGAACCACGGGCTCACACATGCTGCTATCATTGACTTTGATCTTCACCATGGTGATGGTTCTCAAGCCATTACATGGCAGCACAATTCTCGAGGAAACAACGCTGCCAAGAATGCGGCAGCATGGAAGAAGTTGTCGATTGGCTACTTCAGCTTGCACGACATCAACTCGTATCCGTGTGAAATGGGCGATGAAGAAAAGGTTAGAAGCGCCAGTATCTGTATCGACAATGCACACGGGCAGACAGTTTGGAATGTCCATCTGGAGTCTTGGAAGTCCGAGGAGGAATTCTGGAAACTCTATGAGACCAGGTATATTGTGCTCTTGGACAAGGTTAGAAACTACCTCAGGAACCAGGCCGAGCGATTAAGAGAATCAAACTTGCCTCCAAAGGCTGCCATCTTCTTCTCTGCTGGCTTTGATGCCAGTGAATGGGAGAGCGCAGGAATGCAGCGTCACAAGGTCAACGTGCCGACAGAGTTTTATGCCCGTATTGCCCAGGATGTCGTCAAATTGGCGGCTGAAGAGGGCCTTCACGTTGATGGTCGAGTTATCAGCGTGCTAGAAGGTGGCTACAGCGATCGAGCTTTGTGCTCTGGTATTCTAAGTCATCTCAGTGGACTCGCTGGAGATCAAACTTACGCTCAAGAGCCAGACAATGTTGGCCGTCTTGGTGTCGAAATGGGGCAGAAGCTCGGATCCCTTTCGGGAGAAATGACATACGGTTTCGAGCAAAAGCCGTCATTGGACTCTGTTCATGCTTACGACCCATCATGGTGGTCGCCATCCCATTTGGATGAGCTCGAGGCGTTGATGGAGGTTCCGAATGGGCCAGCTAAGAAGCCACAGAGCGCTACCCTCCCGACCTACTTCTCACCAACACAGGCATCGACGGCTAAGGTCTCAGATCCCATCAAGATGCGACGTAGTTTGTCCAACTTGGGTGCGTCTATGACCAGGCCTCCATCACCACCTCCGCCAGAAGTTCCTTGGGCCATCGCAGCCCATGAGCTAAGCAAGCTCCTGATTCCCTCTAGTCGCCAAACCGGTAGCTGCAAGCCTGAGGAACTGAATGCAGAGGCAAGTAAGGCGAGACGAGATCGCCAATCAGTAATCATGGGCATTGACCCAAACCCTCCTGCTGCCTCTTCTTCGCGTCCAACCTCGCGCATGTCTCTGCGTGAAAGGAGAGCCAAGGCAGCACCTCCCCCCGAGCCAGCCACTGAAAAGGCGTCCACAAGCCGCAGAAGAACAATGGGCGCTGCTCCCATCTCTTCGGACAAGGTTAGTTATAAATTGTCGTGTGATGAAGCAAAGCTAACTTCTCCAAAGACGGTTGCGCGCGGTGTTCCCTCGAGGACAAACAGTGGTGAACCGGCAGTGAGGAGGACCAGTCGCCGTCTTAGTGAGATCCCGGCGTCCCTCACAACAAGAGATGCATCACCAGGCGAAGCAGATCGGCCTGATCCTGAGGTGGCGGAGCACGCTCGTACAGTCCCCAACTCACCCATGGCTACGAAGTCCGTTGCCAGCACCAATCCTCCAGTCAAGAAGGCAAGGAATTCTACCGCCCCTCGCAAGGAGCCTGCACCAAGAGCACCTCGGGGTACCAAGAAAGCTACCACTTCCACTACCGCTGGCCCTTCGCGACCTGCCACAGCTACACAGAAAGCCAAGTCGCCAGCCAAGGCTTCGAAGAAGGACGGTGCATCTAGCACGGGTGGCGATGATATTGACAGCATTACCTCTGGTATGAAGAAGATTCGTATCAACTTGATCACCCAGTCTCAGAAGGACGCCAAAGCGCGAGCTCGCCTCGAGGCTGAGAAAGCCAGGGGAAAAGAATCTTCTATCACATGCAAGCCTGCTACAGCATCTTCCACTACCGAGCACTCATCGTCGGCCACTAACCACGATCAAACCTCCGTCAGTGCTTCCGTCGAGACGCAAGATATCTCTCCTACTCAGTCTACACCGGGCAATGCCCGCATCCCTTCACCACCTACCACTGCCTCTTCGAGCAGAATTGTGTCTCCCTCACAAGAGCAATATGCTTTTGTATCCACTGCGCAAGTCACTCAACTGATGTCCCCTCCCCTGAGTTCTCCAGCCATCCCCTCTGTTTCTGTACACCCTAGTACGGATGCAGATGATATCTTTGTTCCTTTCCAACCCGAAGGCCCTGCGCCTGAGCCCGTTACTCAGAACGAGCCTTTGAAGTGGCTTCCACCTAATGTACCAACTCCATCTGAGCAAACGCCTGTCGCGACGCCCAGCCCGGCCAAGAAGAGCAATCTTTTCCAATACACTTCTGGTATTCCATTTGCCCCTCGCCCGGGACAGGGAGCCAATGAGCCTAAGGCCGCAGAGCAGGGTGTTAAGCCAGAGCCAAACCCGCCGAATCCTATCGAGGAGATTTCCGAGGCGCCTCAGCATTAAAGACGATGCTACTTCTGTTAGACATTTGTTCTTCTGATATACGGCGAATGGCTTTCAGACCTTTCACGTCACTCCCTGCTTTAGAGAGTAGGATACAGGTGGGAGATGATACCCGAGTTTTGTTGCCATGGTGTTTCTATTTCAATCAGAGCTTTGCAACACGTCCTTCTCATATCTGGATGTATTCTTCTTCGCGATACCCTATTCCTCTTGCTTCTGGATCAGATCTCTTGTCTTGCTCTATAGTTCTAGTCCTGTTTAATCTATGACTCTATGGCTTTCTATTCCAAACCAATAAGTAGCCCGACCATATGTATCTTTTATGGAAAATTCTCACGGAACGTACTCAGAGGAACACTGACTTCCTCGACAGTAGCTCTCACCGTTCCGTCCACGCCAGAGTTGGGTGTTCTCTTGAGACACCAAACCTCCTTGACGCCCAGGCTCTCGAGATAAGTGACTGTTCGGGCATAGTTGGTGGCAACTTGTGCAATACCATGACTGTCATCGCAGAAAGTGAACTTTCCTCCCATCTTAATCCATTCCTGTGACAAGTTAGCTTTTACCCGGGTATATCCCACATGCATGATGAGATGGTGTCGACTTACCTCGGCAATTATCCTACCAGGATAAGGTTCAGCAAGTCCCTTTCTCAGTCCCGCGCTGTTTACCTCAAGCCATCCATCCTGCTCCCTCGCAAGAGCCAGATTTCGCAGAATGCGCTCCCAGACGCCCTTCCACTGCCGAACATCCCGGGCTGGATCCTCGCTCATCAACCGCACGAGATCAAAGTGGCCCACAACGCGCGGTCGCAGCTCCTTGAGCATGTCGTACTGAAGATCGTAGTAATCCTCATAGAGCGATTCTTCAGTCTTGCGACTGCTGGCGTCACGAGCTGTGGCGAACATCTCCTTGTTGTAGTCAATGGGAGTGTTGTGGACATAATGCACCGAGCCGATGAAGTAATCGACGATAGGATGCTCAGCGAGTTTGCGAACGTGTGCTGCACAGTCTGGACGGATGAACTCAGCCTCAAAGCCAATTAGGATGTGAATTTGTGAGGCATACTCGCGCTGAAGACGTTGAGCTTCCACGAGGTATGCTTCATGACGAGGAGGAAGAGCTTCTAGAGCAGCTTGAGGGTTATCGAGCTGTGGTACGTATGTCAGACAGTGTATGGCATGGTATGGTATGGTATGGCTGATAAGCTAAATGGTGATACAAACCTCTTCGGGATAGAGATCGCGTAGATCATAGCGAGGCATGTGCTCTGTGAACCCAATGGTCTTGTAACCAACAGAAATAGCATGTTTGACAATATCTTCGAGTTGGTCTTTGGCATGGCCAGGGCAGAACTCGCCAGAATGTGAGTGTAATGTAAACGCCATGATATGTTGAGTTGCGTATTAGACTGCGATGTGAAGATGAAAAGAAAGATAGATAGATAGGGAGGGAGAGAGGAAAACAAGCACGAATCTCAGGCCACCAATTGCTTTTTAATATGAAATTGGCATCGTCAAGGAGTTGCCATGTAAACGAGTGGTTGAGTTTTAAAGACTCATCAATTTCAAGACGCTTCAAACTTGATAAATCCATGACTGAAAGCTGGGCAGAGTCTCCACAATTCCCCAGTTTCTGGTTACTCAAATAGGCTTATTTTCAACACATGCACGAATACTCCATCACTACTTGCCAAGCCATTTCCGAGCCTTGAGGAGCTTACACTTTTGTACCTCGTATATTTACGAGATGGATGATGCACCAATCTTAGACAGTTGTAGATACTAACAAGTTCATAATTCCCATCCAATCGCTTCCTTCCAACGCCGTGCATTCCGAAATCCACTAACCAAGACTATATAATTCAAGATCCAACCCGAGGGTATATGTCACTTTACGACTTTTCATATGTCGCAACATCCCCGTAAGAGTACACTCCAGGCGCCATACTAATGTATCGCCCAGGGACCAGTCCCCCGCTCTTATCAGCACTTGTTTGCGAGACCATTGGTGGTCTCGCTGCTTTTCCCTCGTCTTGCACGATCCCGATACCGTAGCTTCGGGTTCCCGCGGCCCCCTTACTCCATCCAAGATGGAAGGTCCTTCGACGAAGGCATCGCGCTAAATCGTCATCTTCCATCCATTCTGCTCCGTCTGGTAAGCGCCACCACAATGTTGAGTCGGCAAGAAGACTTGCTTGAGCAGCAATACTACCAGGGCTCTTGGGCAGAGTTCCACGAGATGCCGTACGTAGCGAAAGGAGTCCGAATGCGAGCGTAAAGCCTAGTAACCCGATGAGGACAAAGGTTTGCACACTTCCTTGCATCAGACGCGGGAGAACATAATCAACCGAGGCTGGAATATCAGTTGGGGAATCATCACGAGCGCGGAGCTTAGATGACAAGGGCCGTCGTATCAAGTCGCTATTGATTGCCTGCGCGGCAAGGATTCCGTGCAGTTGGCGGATCGCTTGGGAAACTGAATTCTGTCGCTCAGGCATCGCAATACGCTCTAAAGTTGTTTGTAACCTCGAGAGCACCAAAGTACGGAAGAATGCATCGAGTCCGTTCATGGTTTTGTTGTCAGCGCCAACGTTATCGAGTGCTTCATAAGCACTCGTGATATCCGCCGTCACATCCGAAGGCGTCTCACTCGATGCATTCACAATGGGAATAGCATTCAAGTTGATGTACAGGTCCTCAGTGCGGAATGTTGTCAAGACATCAACCTCCACAACCGATTGATTGCACATCATGATAGAAATCATACCGTCATCTGAACAGCTACCCCAAATATATTTGAGGGAGTATTTGGAGGAGAGTTGGGAGCACGAAGACGCAACAAGTGCAGTTCGAGATTGATCAGATCCGCAGATGGGTTGCTTCGTGGATCCTCCCAATGGTACACATTGCCAATCCACACCTTCACCACCATACAGAGATATCGTCTCGCAGGTGAGCTTGCCCCTGAGGCTCGGAACTGTGGCCACAAGCTCCGTGTTTGGAAGTGGCCACTCCCTTGGATGATCGACAAGCGAAACCGCGGGAAGGGCGACATCCTCCCATGTCCATCTCGGGTACTTAGGAGTTTCTCTTAGGAGCACATTTTCGATTAAGTCGCTGTCGATGGCGGTGCTCAACGATTTAGTTGTCGATACAAACTGCGACTCTGGTCGAAGCTCAAGGTCGGCCCTTTGTGCCATCTGGGCGACAGCAAACAGTCCAGCAGTAAAGATTGGCATCAACCAGCCAAGGATCGAAGTGCATTTGGCAAGGAAAACGGCCCAATCTTGGTTCTTCATGGCCTTTCCAGCTGTATGCAAACCAAATTCGTTCATGTACGTGAGCCCCAAAGACTCCCGAAATCTACATTTCGAGTTGGTGAGCTTCAAGAACGGAGCCAGGCGTCGGTTGTCGATATCAATTCGGGTCCAGAAGACGGCGAGAGCAGCAAAAACTATGGTTGGTAGACAGGTCCAGACAATGAATATGCTATCATCGACTTCTAGGCCATTTTCATTGCCTTTCAAGTTATAAATGACACAGATCCCAACAATCAATGCAACAGAAGTAGCAATACTGATGAGCTTAGTTCGGGTGGCTTGTGTCCATGGCTGGTATGTCCCCGTGGCCTCCTCGGGTCGGTTGGAAGGGTTCATGCCGAGGGCACCACTTCCTCCACCATGCTGTCTCAGCTGAAACATTTCCTCAGGTCGACGTCCGGGTTGTGTGAGTTCTGTCGTATACCATGAGCCTGCCAACCTACCAGCAACAGCATTCATATCTGCATGTCCAGTTCCGGATAGTCGTGAGAGAAATTGCTGGCTACTTGTTAGAAGTGCCGCAGTTCCGGCGGGAGAAGTAGGGTCTCGAGGCGCAATACCTCGAGGCGATGGTGCATGATACAACATAGGAAGAAGTACGCCAGAGATAATGAGGAAGATGCCAACCATAGCATGTAGGACGCCAAGCCTGGCTCGGAGTCTGGTAGAGCTGTCGACATGAATTTCGGCGTGAAATACGGCAGTTGAAAGAACGATCTGAGCGCGCAGGAGAAGCTTAATAACAATGGATGCAACGACGAGATGGTGGCGGTTTCGAAATGCTTTGGTCAATGCTTGAAAGCTCCCAAGGCTAGGATAGTCGAGCAGAATAGTTCGGTGAGCTTGCTTGCGGCGAGTTTCGTCAACAGTCGTTGGTCGGCGATCGAGAACAATCCATGGCATATAAAGCAATGCTTGAGCTTCGACTCGTGCCCATAGGATGGCCATGATAGAAACAACTTGGTATATGTGAGCCTTAGACGGACGAAGATCCCAACCACACAGAGTAAGGACCCTGACGATCACTCACCAACAACGGGCCCAAATGTCCACAGACCCTCGAGGCTGCTGTCAACTTCATTATTGGAAAGCCACCACATCACTACCTCGCCAATTACAGCCAACATTATGGAGGCGCCAATGAATATGCTGGTTACTCTTCGACGCAACCACCAAGGTCTCCAGCCATTGCTGAGGGTGGCCTCTGTAGCATCTAGATTATCAGTTCCACGGCTTGCATCGCCCCACGATCCAGGTGTATGAGGCGGCGTGTCAAAGTAAGGCGTCTCGAGAACTGTTTCCATCATATTTGATGCCTTGGTCGATAGTCGAGGGTCTGTGGCGACTGTTGCGCCCGACATGGGCGGCGAGCTGAAACCATCGCTGGTAGGAGAATTAGGGAATTGGCCCCTCTGCAATGGACCTGGACTCGGCGGGTAGAACGGACTGAGAGGAAAGCCAGGACTCGAGGGACTGTTGAGAGCTTGGAAACTGGCTGGACTTGAAGGGCTCCTTGGACCATGTGATACTCTTGCGATGGGGGGCGAGAGAAGAGGTTGAGGAATTAGACGGGCTGTAGAGTTGGTAGGCTGTGAGGAAGGATGTCGGATATAACTAAGGCCGGGTGATGATGCTGTGTATCTAGAGTCGTCGTAGGGACCAACAACGAACTTGTCGTGATCGGCGTCAGATGGTAGCATACCCATGGAATTCCATGGTACAGCCATGTTTTGTCACTGCAGTGACCGAAGACCTATTAAGAGAAAGAGGAGAGAGTGAGAGAGGCTAAGTTATGCTAGAAGCCTCAAAACATGATCCATATGGTGAACCTCGAGCGAGATGTGAGGTTATTCAGTGATTAGTAGTTGGTAATGATTAACTGTAGAAGCGAATGACGGTATGGAACGAGCGTGGGTAGGTAGGTACTTAGTGAGTAAGGTACCTTAATCGAGAGAACGGATCAAGGTAAAAAGGGAAGGAATTAGGAATAAATCAAGATATCAGAGGCAAGGAAAGAGCAAGCGTCAGTCAGTCAGTCAGTCTAAATCGGCTCGTTGTTGCCGCGCCACGCCACTCTAGATCCTTTCGACCTACAAATACTACCTCCCCCTCAATAGGTAAGTCACAGTCACAACCCTCACGACAAATAATGCATTTACATACTCAACTTAAGCGCCGCATTCTGGTGCTATATTGGGTCGATAATCTCTACATCCTCGTCCATAAACTGTTCTCGACCCCTGAAAAGGGCCCCTCCCCTCCACCATCCGCGTACAAGAGCTTGCATGCCATGCGCAAGAGGAGCAGTGCAATGCGACTCTAGCAGGATAGAACCAAACTAGTATTAGACAAGCTGACACTCACTAGCAGGCTGATCTGATCGTTCCCTTCACTTCACTTCAGCTCGGCATCTCCATCTTCAACTGAATCCACCGTCCAAGGCTTACGCCATCAAACTTTTGGTCCACCGTTATAACCGCGCCGTTACCTGATCTAACTACGATACCTGCAGGCTCGCTGAGCTAGCATCGTGAAAGCAAATCTTTTATCGAAACCTAGGCTGTTCTGATTTCCCCTCTTCTTATTTTAGCTCTCTGCCCTCCAGGCTCATAGAGGGGAAGCCGGAGTAGCCAAGCTTCGCTCCTTGTCTAGAACTCTTAGGTGCAAGTGTCTCCGGCGCCTGGCTTTTTCCTAACTCCAAGAGTCTAATATAACAACTATGTTATCTTTTCCTCCCACTTTCCTTCTCTTACCATTAATAACTTTTTCGATAGTTTGTGACGCCACGCGTCAAAATCTTCAAGACGGCCCCTGAACTCGGGATGAATGCAATGGGTTGCTAGTATTCATCAAGTTAGTAAAAGGAGACGAGAGGACCAAAAGAGAGCAAAAATCTCCGTAGTCTGCCCACGCAAGGTCAAGAAGCAGCTAAAGGGTCTGATATATCATGCGAGATGCAGGGTTTGCACATGATGAGTCTGGACTCATCTTGAAGGTCAACTGTCAACCTGACCTGGCTGGCTTGACAAGTCTGAATTCAACAAGAAACGAGACAATGCTCCCAAGACTGAGAATCGAGTCTAACCAGCCCCTGTCCTTGGCCCCCAGTCCCTGAGCGCCGCACCGTTGGCGCCGTCGCCGTAGCGTGGGCGGCCGTCAGGGTTTAATGCAAGGGGAAATTGCTCTTCCGACAAGTCAATCGCCACATGCGGGAAGCCCGCTGCAAATGTCTTAGAAGCTCCGTCAAAAGACGCTCATTTACACAAGAAAAGTCTATTAGCGATAAAGTTGTACGTCACTAGGGATAGCTTAGCCAAGGATCATTCCATTAGACAGAGATCACGTAAAAATGGCCCTGGTCAGCATGCAGACCATCTCGTCCGAGCAATCCGCGCCAAATAGACTCGGCATATCAGCCTTATCTAGACAACGATGTAACCTCTCAACACACCAAACCTAGCAAGCTGCACGCCAAAGGGGGATCACGAGTATCACGGGTAGTGGCATGGCCTAATTATGCACGCAAGATCATAGACGATTGTTAGATTTAATCGAAAGAGTTGAATCTACTATAAGACGGGACAGACTAGTCAAAGTTTGGAGATATTAGTACGAGCATTTGTATCAGACCGGCAGGACAGAGCATTCACAAGTATCCATTTCTTTCTTTAATTGGATTTCTTTGGTTTCTACCGTTTTGAAAAGTCTGAACAACACCACCGCTTCCCATCGCCCTCCTCGGAAGTGATAAAAGGCATACAAGTCATGGACCAAACACACCCAAAATAGTCCTGTTATATACAAGTTGACATGTATCCTATCATTCAGAACCTGCTCATTGTCTGCTGTCCCGTCCCGAAACGCCTGTCTACATAGCCAAGCTTTTCACCTTCTCCCCGTTATTCCTTGCCTCGCCGTCCCTCCTCTTACACATGGACAACTCAATTCCTCCACGACAAGATACAATAAACAATGACAAGAGAAAAGAAAGGTCAAGAGCATTAAAAAAGGTTGGCCAGGTCGCCAGGATGGAGCCGAACGAATAAGTAAAAGGGACGTGGGGGCTCTACCCCTTTGGAGGCGTTAGGCGTGAGGGGGGAATGATGTAGGGCCGGGGCAGCCGACCTGTAAGTCTATAATGAAGAGCAAGGCACATGCCGCATCATCGTCTCAACATGATGAAGAAAGACCTTGGTGAAAGGAAACATGTCGAGTTGGGGTTGCTCATGTCGAGCGATTTTCGTAGTGACTAGCTGATCACCGCGTCGTAGTGGTAGGAGTAGTCATCACAATCCACCTGAAGGGTATCGAAGTGTTTAAAAAAGAAAAATGGTGCACTGGTGAAAAGGTATAGATTTTTTTTTTTTTTGGTGTATGGTTTTAAGGCGATCAGCCGTCTGGGTATGATTTGGATCAGTTCCATCCAAGAGAGTTCTCAGCAGCAACAGGCGCAGAGATGCCCGCTGTTCGTGCAGAGTTGCCCATACCACTGCGTCCACTGCCATGGCTGTCACGGCCGCCAGGACGGACCTGGCCTTGCTCAGCATGTGTTGCGCCATATGCTGAGAAGTCACGGCTCATCAAAGCACCTCCCATGAGAGCAGGGCTGCCATTACCGGTGTACTGCATCTCAGAAGAATGCTGGCTGCTGCCAATGGAACTAGCACGGCGGTGGCCCAGTTGCTTCTTGCGCTTGTATCGTCGGGCGACCAGGAACATAGCAGCACCATACATGACGCTGAGACCAACGGCACCAACGGCAATACCAGCAGTGGTGGCCTTCTGCTTAGCAGACTTATCACCCTCGCCACTATTGCCAAAGACATCGCGGTTGCCACTGTTGCCATCATCCGAGCTACCATTGTCGGTGTTGTTGTCGGTGTCCGAGTCACCAAAGATGTCGATCTTGGTGTTGATGACAGAGGTCAGATTACGGACGATCTCAAGATCATTGTTGTACAATGGGGAGTTGGGGGTAATGAGATCGGCCTGAAGACTGTCGATCATGTTCTCAGGATAATGGATCTTGGCGAGAGCAGTGATGTATCCCCACTGGGCCTGTGTGTCAAGAGGAACAATCTTGCTGACAAGAATGCGGTCCTTGGAGAAGCCACCAGCATCGGCAAGACCCTTGGGGAGGTACTTGAAAAGCTGAGCAGCTGCGACAGTGTTGCGAGCCAGGAACTTGTAGTTGAAAGGGAACAAGAAGCCCAGCTGGATGGGAACAGAGCCTTCAGGAATAGGCTTGTTCGGGTCGTTAGGGAGGATCACACGGGGAATGTTAGCAGGAAGTCCAGTGGAGGTAGAGGTCTCAGTTGGCTGAGAAGGCGCAGCGGGGACAGACGTAGGCTCGAATACAATGGTGGTGGGGAGCCAGTTGTTGGTGTTGGTAAGGGTGGCAGTAGGTCGGATGCTGGTAACAGGAACAGCAGCTGTGGGAACCAGAGTAGTAGGCTCAGGCTCAGGCTTGGTCTCGGTTTCAACAGGAGGCTGCGAAGTGGGCGCAACTGAGGGCTGCTCATCTGTGGGGGCAACAGCAGAGGTCTGCTCGCCTTTGGACGCAGGAGCGCTTTGAGTCTCAACGCCGGTAGCAGGCTTGGTAGGCTCAGCGGTGGCAGTGCCGTTGGTCTCTGCGTCAGTCTCAGTGGCAGGGCTGCCAGTAGGAGCAGAGCCTGAAGCTGTGTCGACAGGCTTGGTGGCAGGCTCGGTAGCGGGTTCAGTGGCGGGCTCAGTAGCAGGCGCTGTGGTGTTTCCTGAGGGCTCATTGGTGACATTTCCAGTAGGGGCAGCAGTTTGGGTGATGTTGGTTGGTTCTTCAGTGTTGACATCGGTAGGCTCGGGGGCACCAGTGGTCTGAGGCTCGCCCGTAACATTAGGAATAGTCTCAGTTCCGTTGACAGGCTCGCTGGTGGGCTCGGGCTGAGAATTGATACCAGAGGTCACCTCAGGCACAGTTGTGTTGGGAGCATCAGTAGGTTCAACACTGTCGGTTTGGGGGAATTTGGTGTTAGGGTCAACGAAGGAAGTAAGATCCGGGGAACCGCTTTCGGACTGTTTCGGGGGGGAGACAGTTGTAGGAATCACAGGCGAAACAGTGACCGGGCTTGAGGGCTCAGGAACAGCAGATGTGACGTCAGTAGGAACAGGAAGGATATCGGTAGGATCGGGCAGAATGCTGGTAGGGATGATCTCAGGAGGGCCAGTAGTCTCAGGCTCGGTTGAAGGAGCAGCGGAAACAGTCTGCTCAGAACCATTGGGGGCAGCAGAGGTAGGCTGGCTGTCCACAGGAGCTGAAGATTCTTCAGGAGATGTGGTCTTAACATCAGGCTGGTTGGGCAAGGCGGAGCTGAGAAGAGTCTCAACGGGATCCAGGATACCACCCTGGGAAGTCTCACCACCATTGGGGGCAGCGGTGGTCTCATCAGTGGGAGGACTGAAGGTTGGGAGAGTCTGACCATCAGTTTGAGGCTTAGAGTTATCACGCTGAGGCTCCTTGGTGGGTGTTCCGGTCTCCTCGGGTTGAGAGATAGACTCAGTCTGGTCAGGAGTAGGGTCCTTGGTCTTGTTGTCGGCAGGATCAGCAAGAGCCGAAGACAACAAAGTCTCGACGGGATCGAGCAGGCCCTTGGTAGTGGGAGCAGGCTTCTCAACAGCTGGACTTGTGGTCTCGGTCTCGACGGCAGCTGGCTGAGTCTCCTTCTTGCTGTCAGTCTTGGTTGACTTAGGATCCGTGGTCTTGGAGTCGGCAGGATCAGCAACAACCGAAGAAACAATGCTCTCAACGGGGTCCAACAGTCCTTCCTTAGTGGTTGGAACCGCAGCAGGCTTGGTCTCTTCGGGTTCAGTCTTGGGCTTCTCAGTGGTTTCAACTGCTGGCTCCTCGGTCTTGGTCTCAACAGCGGCAGGCTTAGTCTCCTTAGGGTCGGAAGCAACGGGGAGCGCAGATGTCAAAATGCTCTCGACCGGGTCGAGAAGGCCTTTGGTAGCACTAGGTTTCTCAGTCTTGGTTTCAACGACAGCGGGCTCGGTCTTTGTCTCGACGACTGGCTTGTTTTCAGGAGTCTTGACAGATGAAGGTTCCTCGGCAGCAGGTGCTGTGGTAGCAGGTTTGGCCTCGACGTCGGAAGTGGCAGCAGGCTTCGTCTCCTCCTTCTTCGGTGCCTCAGTCGAAGGCTCCTTGACCGCAGCTGCTGTCGTCTTGGCGGGTTTAGCGGGCTGGGCTGCTGTCTTTGATGTGACGATACCACTGGGGGCTAGGAGAATACCAGTATCGGCTTCTGTGGGAGCGTCGGTAGAGGCAGCAGGTTCGGTGGTCTCGGGGAAGGCCTCGCTTGTTGTTGGCTGAATGATGAGAGCAGGGGCGCTGGCACTAGGTCCAGACTTCTTGAAGCCCAGAGGTAGTGTCGGGTCGAAGTTGACGCCATCCTCCTGGCTCGCTTGTTTTCGGCTGTTCTTGTCGATGAGGCTCTTGATGAATGAATCAGCAGGCTCCCGCCTTTCTATCACAGGAGCTGGTTGGTTCTCTCGGGCGACTGGGGCATTGTTCTCGACTTCTCGCTTGACTTGTCGAGGAATGTACATACGCGGTCGGTTTGCTTCGACAACGGATGAAGAGGCCAAAGCCAGGGCAACAATGAAGTTCTTTGCGTGCATTGTTGATGCTGTTTGGTGATTGAGACTGAGTATTTACAGTGTTAAGGATCGATTTGGGTGGGTGATCAGTATGCTGAACCTATTGTCAGATTGATGCCTTCGGTCTCTGTATCGCCAGACTCACTGTCAGGAATAAGTTTCAGCGAATGTACTTGACTATTAGGTCAACGAGTGTAATCTGTTCAGTCGTATTAGTCGTCGTCCCATGCCATGATCAGTTGTGTAATCCGGCATCCACCCTATTCTTCGTCACATTATTCCGTCGGACAGATGTCGAAACCCAGAATACTACAGCCAAACAACACAGAATGAAAGTCCAACTCACATATAGTTTGCGTAGAGCGTATGTATATGCAATTTCAAAATCGATTCAAAAGAGTGACTGACGAAATATCGTCAAATGTGATTCAAAACAGACGCGTGTCGTTCAAATTAGGATCCGTTACGGGTTTCTTCCTTCAGCTACTGTAGTCTTGGCAGATTGTCGGTTTGGCGAGGGATATTATTAAATCAATCGTTACGTCGACATTTGCTGATTAGATTGCTAGAACCTCCAGAGGTCCTACTGGCAGCCAGACTCCGTTCGTGATAGATGAAAGGAGTGTGAGGGAGTCAAGTCGTAGACGGGTCTCGCGAGGGATCGGCTTGCAGACGCAGAAGCGCTGTCGAGAATCGAGAGTGACGGTCGACGACGCCTTTGATGCTTGTCGATTGGAGGTGAGGTCGGTGTGGAGAGAAAACGAGGGAAGGGGAAGGAGAGTAGAGGTATGTAAGTAGTACTGGATGTAAGAAAAGGGCTGGAGAAAAGAAGGGACAGCGACAGGGCCAACGAGCGAGTGAGCAAGCAAGTACAGTCAGTAACCAAGCAGGCAATCGAAGGAAAGGAAGGAATGAAGGCGAATGGGGAGATGGTATGGGCATGGAAACACGACAGGGACAAGGGGACGAGGATCAAGGGGGTGTGACCAAGGACCACCAACATCAACACCAAGCACCGAGCATGGGTCCACCGTCCATGTCCATGTGGATGAGAGAGAATCAGTCAGTCCCTGAGCCACTGAGTGCAGATGCCCTGAACTGAGCTGGGATTGAGATGAACCTAACTCAAGATGGATAGTGAGCGGGCACTCGTCCATTCGTGCAACACCTAAAACCTTCACTACCAGTCTTTTTTTTAGCCCCCGGATCAGTGACTGAGCGTTGATAATGAACCTGAACCAGAGCCAGGGCGACCAGCACGGCTTCGTGCTCCGTACTGCCATTTCAGGTAGACCTGGACCTGGACCTGGAGTAGAAGAACAAAGGAGAGGATACCATCCACACCAACCCCCTTGACACTGAGCGGGTACCCAAGGGCTGAGCAATTGGTACAAGGATTAGCCATCAATATGCTGCACACGCAATGTACCAGGCAGTTGACACGATGTATTCTCTTAACAGAAACACACAAAATTGCTCAGTTGAGGAAATGCAGCGTCACCTCTGGGAACGCTTCAGCGCCTCTGTCTGCTATTGTTAGAATTTCACGGGAGCTACCGTAAAGCCAACCAACCGTATTCCTCGAGGAGGCCGCATTCGCAAACGCCTCCCACGGTTGATCGCACCCGTTGAAAGTTCCTGACGGCTTCGGTCAGAGGCGCCAAAGACTGCTCGAACCCCTTCAAGCCTCGGACTGCCAATGCACAACGATCCACGCTACTTGCGATAGCGGGTTGTCTAGCGGCAGATAAAGCCAGCACAACCGCCAACCTGAAATTGCGCACCTAACGGAACGGGGCTTGGTGGGTGTGCAGCTTGTACCTATAGGGGGTTTTGAGTCCGTGAACGAAGAGCCAGGGTGTGGCTGAGATTGCTTTGTTATGGCGGCACACCATCGAAGAGATGATGGTATCAATGCCTGGGCATGGCACAGTTGGCTCAATTCATTCTTGCTGCTGCTGTCAGCAATAACAAGACGAGCTATAAAGTGCGAATCGATACTCCTCTCCTCAGTAATGCGGCTTCATGTTGCATGTTGGAGAACCGGTATGCTGGAGGGCAATGGTGAAGCGGAAAGCAAACACTCAGTGACATGATTTGCCAAGCGCAGGCCATACTACAACGGTGTCGTTGGTGGAAATCGACGGACCATGTCGTAGCGTTGAGTCCCAAACACTGGCTCTGTCTCTCATCTGCCGGGGAGCCAGCCAGTTCAAAGCTTGTGGAATGCTAATCATTATGCAGTGATGGAGTTGATGAGTTGTGCAGGTTATGCAGAGCTGTGTGAATTTGGAGACAAAACAAGTGTAAAGCCAATGGATCCCTGAACTGCAAGCGGTGGGTATCACAGTTGATATTCTCATTGGACAAATTCGGGTTCTGCAGACAACTATGGCCTAGCTCGGTACAAACATCGACGACCCCAGAAGCTGACACGTACAACATGCTCATTGTATGTATTCATCTGCATTACGAAAGCTTGCGTGTGCACGTTTTACAACTCCAGTCTTTTTGCTTCTCCCTTCCTTTCACACGGGAGACGTTCCGAGTTGAACAGAAAATCTGACAGGAAGGCTTCCCCGTGTACAAACTTCAACGTCAAATCGCAATTCACAACTCAATTCTGCAATCCACTGGTGGCCCCTCGTACCGAAAATCTTCAAAGGGGCGATGTGACGGTAGTGATAGATTCAATGCATTCAAAGATGATTTCGCTTATGACTTAACCTACACGCCTTGTCGTTATCATCGGCAGTTCATAACTGCTTTTAACCACGAACAGGGACATTCTTGTCCAACCCGACTCATGAGTCTTATTCGTGGCTGGTGTTCTACAGCATTTAACCGTGGCTTCTGTTAACCAACGAAAAACTCTGGATAGTGAACAACAGCGCGTGGAAGGAGGTGATGCAACCACCCAGCGAGGTTTCACAGGAAGCACGAGACGATACAAGCTTGTGTCCCCTACAATACCCATCTCAGCATATGGCCATCATCAAGAACAAGGTACCGATCAATGGTTGATCGTGTATCGACTACTAAGCGCAATCAGTAGCCTCCCGTTCAGCAACACCTTGGTGCGTTCCCCGTTCCTACTGATCAGTGATAATGTAGTCAGGGCCCAGAAAGAGGGGCCCAGAAAGAGAGCCACCCCGTGGCATGGATAGCGCCGCGATCCAGGAACCGACTTGTGATGGGGCCGGCTTGGTTTTTGACGACAGGGGAAAAGCCCAATTGCACTTGAAGATCAGACAGAAAGACCCGCTCGAACCAAGTCTTAGCAACGGCTAGCTTCGTCTCGGCAGCGCCAATTACTGTAGACTTGATGGGCCTAAGCCTTTAATCATCACTACCCTGTTCCCTACCGTTTGGTGGCATGCGAGACTGGAGACTCATTGTCGGTACCCGTACCTGGCAGGCCTGGTAGACATGACTCCGTCATTCATTCTGTGCTCAGACTCTCCCTTGCATCAACATGAGCGATTTCATACCAAAAAGAAAGTATTGTTTAGGTTTGACTCGGTCTGGATGATTGATGATAATATATCGGACACAATCATCCGGCCTTGCAAGCCATGTCTTTGACTTGAGATTCTCCGTGTCCAAGCGAAATAACTTGACCATAGATTGCGACTGTGGCTTGACCAGGGCCCTATGAGTAAGGGTCAGACAACGTCCGCCATCACCTCGATTGAGTTGATGATGCCGACGAGCTTGAGCTGGTTGGTTCGCAGCGTGTTATTCTGTGCAGCAGCGAATTCCACAACTCCACGTGGGCGCTGGAAAATGCAATGAATATACGGCAGACAGACAATGCTGTGGTTCGGTTGGTTGAGCGTCAGAGATTGCGTGTCGGTTCACTCATAATTCTTGGTATTAAATGTCTCACGCGCAAATCTCTACTGAACTGATTCTTAGTGTGCTTTCACACATGATTTTCTCGTGTTGTGGTTGTGATATGCAGAGATCAGTTCAATTTAGGGTTGGCCTGGTCTGTTAAACTCCATTCTCATCTCGGGCTGTCAACTTCAAATGACCCTTGGTCACGGGCTCCTTCGATGATCTACAGATGACTCCGAGATCCTTCCTTGATGCGTATTGTCATCCTGGATGAGCTTGGTTAAGGACGTAGACATTTGTCTTCGAAAGAGGCAATCATCATCTTGTTTATCTCCGAGGCACATCTCGCCTGAGCGTCCTGGTTATCGTCCCCGTTAACAACTAACATATATGCATAAGATCGCCATCTTCAATTTAACTTAGAGGCCATTTGACTCTAATCTATCTTACTCCTGTCCTTACAATGTTACCGTCGTATTTCCCACTTCGTTCCATGTCGGCCTACTTCTCGGCTGTTAGTCTTGCTCTATCCCCACAAACCGTGGGCGCGTGGTGCTCTATGTATACCTACCTATGCATAGAATAGGCGCCAACAAAGTTATCTAGAGTTACATCTGTGTTGTCTATATCCGTATTCTGCTATTGCATGATGAACGGAGATTGGTTCCGTGAACCTTCTTTCCGCCCTGTTGTGAAATGCTCAGCCACTTTGCATAACAATTCTGTTCAACTCGGTCCACCGTCTGCGGATAGAATCGATAGACTGAAGGAAATTCTCTTGGCGTTCACCTGAAGCAGCCAGCATCGTTAGTTTCTTCTGGCTTCATCAAAGCAGAGGCCGATCATGGCCTATTTTCAGCTCCAGAAATACGAAATAGTGGTCCAGGGTCTCACCAGATTGGGATGCCCGTGGCCTAATCTGGCCGCAATTTAACAGGCCCTCCCCTGCATCTCAAATGAACAACTGCCATTTTGGTGGTCGTGTTGTTCGACGCGATCTCAACCTCAGTGATTCGATTCTTTCTCCCGAGTATCCGCTCCTTTGTTTCTACCGCTTCTTCCTGGCCAGCTTAGGCAATGTTTGGCTTGGTTCATCGTGATGGTTTCGTTGCCAAGAGACTCTACATGTTCATTTAATCCCTATCCATCTCCTTGTGGACCCGGATGACCAAAACTGATTCACCTGTTTCCCAGGTTGTGGAAACTGCATCGTCTCATTACAATTTCTCCTATCAGATCGTCCGTGTATGCGGCTGTCACCTACATGCCTCCACCATCACCACCACCGTCCAGGTTGCTTTTGCCCTACCACTCTTGAATACGGGTCCCAGCAAGCGTTGTCTTGTTGGTATTGGCGGACGTCTCCCTGCCTGACGATGTTTATAGCCCACGTCAGTCAGTAGCTGACTCTGCCTGAAACGAAACAAGTGTCTCTTCGAGAAACATTTGAGAGACAGCCGGCTCGGTAGCGTAATTTGCATTTCCCAACAAAGATCCATCCGGCTCTACCGCCCGTCCTTAAGCAAAAGGCTAATGATAGCAGTGCCTCCTGAGACGAGCGGCTCGCCTCGCTAGATTCGGTGAACTATCACTTCTTGAAACAGCCGAGTCAAGTCCCCATACTTGGTTGTTTCCTTTTAATTCCATCAAGGCGGAGAACCTCAGCTTCCTCGGTCTATCCTGGTTTCTTCAGCTCGTGACATGAATGTGATCCATACTAACATGTCAAGGATGACACTAGATGTCACTTCACGGCGGACATATACATACCAAAGGCAAGCTGGGACATCCGGTATCGTCATACTAGAATTCGTCTTTATACTCTCTGTTGTGGCCCTCGTTTGTCATTCGTCTTTGGTGGGTTGGTCTACAAGGCTAATCACATCCAGTCACGAGGTTAAGGTCCAGCCTCTTCTTCCGGCCTCAGTGTGTCTCGGTTTTTATAAGCCGGGGGATATTATCATGAGTATCTCTTCCGGCAGGTCGCTGTGTGCATTCATACAGATGGCTCATGCTTTTTGCATACCAATAACCACCCTCGTCGTGATGATCTTGGTTTGATCGAGCTAAGTATGCGAGTGGCTTTCATATTGGCGGTTCCTCCAATCTGCTAGAGACATCCAATTACCCGTGAACTAAGACATGCATAAGTCTATCCTTCGTTCTCCATCTGGGCTATAATGGTTAGTCGACCGAGCCTCCAGGCCATGCATTTCGAGAATCTATGTCACATTTGCAAACAGGGCTATGCATATTTGAAGGAGTGATCGAAAGCAAAACAAGCCACGAGGCAACTCTGGAATGTGACTTGGATCTTGGTTTCATATATTATCAACCTTGTAGGAATAGTAATGACTCTGATTCTGCTATTCATAGGTCTGTCTCTTGTCTGATCAATTTCATCGCGTGGCAGGTTGCTTGGCTCATGGGTTGATGACAACACCAATATTAGTCCGGATTTCTGGTGAAGTTTCTTTCTATTGTTTCCTTGATTCAGTTATGTAGTGACTAGTCGTTTTCTGTGTCCATGTTCTCCTGGATTGTTATGCGATATTGATGCTGGAAAGGTCTCATAACCTGGATGAAGGACTCATACGTATGATGCTAACTGACAAAACTTGGTTAGCACTCTCCGAGTTTTATTGGCAATGTGACTAGTCAGCTTGAATGTTATCTTTCACTGTGATACCAAGATTTTTCCTAGTTCTGTGTGGTGGGCGTCCTCAAGCTACCTGGACATATTGCTCTTACATTCTACAGTCTGTCGTTTTTACACCTGTCTTCCTAGATGTGCTCGCTCGCTCGCTCGATATGGTTCTTTCCATTGTGTCCATCTGTCCATTTGTTTCATCGTGATACGCAATTGTGCTAATGGCAAACTGTTTCGGCAGGTCATAGTTTCCAAGCGTTTGGTAGATGCCCAGATAGAATTCCACGATGCATATAGGGTAGGTATAATGAGAATTGAATCAGGCGTTCAACACACGGCCCTGGAGAGTATGAAAATTTCTGCTGTTGACTGCTTACTTTTGAAGTGATATGAAAACGAAGGGCTCGAATTTGTCGTTGTCTTTCTTTTTAGGTAGTATTAACTATGTCATGCAAAATCGAGTATCATGAACGAATATGAGCATATAACATCCAAGGCCAGCACAACGGCCTCATAAACACATCGCCTTCATAAACAAACAGTTCAAGTATATGCTACCATACAACATCCGCCAGCATACTCTTGTGCTTTAGTCGTAATGCAACCTCTCACATGTAGTTGAACGTCAATACCCGTGATCGTATGCTCCCGGGGATCCACCGATCTCAACGGGCACCCGTCCCGGCGATGGCCGGCCCCACCAACCACTCATGCCACTTTATTTTGGGTGATCTGGCGTTCATTTGTGCAATTAGACCCCCCGCTGCTTCAGGAGTCCCAGGGTCTCTTGCTGTAACCGGTTAGTTTCGCCCAGAAGCTCGTTCGATAGAGGTCCCTGCTGCAATTTATCACTATCATGAGCCATCAACTCAAGCCTCTGGAGGATTAACCTCTATCTCACTCTTTTAACTTCAACACTTAATCATGGCTCGTCGACAGCATTTAACACTGACCTTTATTCTGGTCCTTGGAGTTTTCTTTACCTTATCCTATTTCTTCTCCGGACCCTCACGCAGTATTCTTCCCAAATACCAAAATGATGTTCAACTGCCCCTGAAAGAAGCCCCTCGATCCGAGTTTGCTGCTGACCTCGGCGCTCTGCCTGCTGGTCTCCTCGATGGCAACTCTATTGCGCCTAAGCTCGAGAACGCAACATTGAAGTATGTTGATAAACCATCCTTTCACGAGTAAAAGCATCACTAACACCGCTTCATAGGGCTGAACTTGGCCACGCGACGTGGAAGTTTCTCCATACGATGATGGCACGATTCCCCGATAAGCCAACCAAGGACGATCGAATGGCTCTCGAGACGTTCATGCACCTATTCGCCCGACTCTACCCTTGCGGCCAGTGTGCGGCGCATTTCCAAAAGCTTCTCGCCCAGTATCCGCCACAGACCAGCAGCCGCAACGCAGCGGCTGGATGGCTGTGCTTCGCCCACAACATTGTCAATGAGAGAGTACACAAGCCTCTCTTCGACTGCGAAAATATCGGCGACTTTTACGACTGTGGCTGTGGTGATAAGGACAAGAAGGAGGGTGTTGCAGAAACCACAGCAGCTGCCCAGGCCGAGGGGCCGGATCAGGAGTTGCATAAACATTGAGGAGGTAGAACATAAATATCCGCATTAATGTACAAGTAATTCAGGAGGAGGACCACGCATGTGCTAGCTTTGGCTGGTCCAGCTGGTTCATGTTTGATATACCACAAGTCCTCCAAACTCCTGCACGCGTAACTACCATAAGCGAAGAAAAAGACAAATAAACACATAAAAACACCCACAAGTTCCATAGTATCATACCAATAACTGTATCAAGAATTCGGAGTGCTGTTCGAGTCGACCTGATCTTTCATGCAAGAAACTTTGAGCGGGTCACGTGGAAGATCACATGACATCATAGCTGGCTGTTTGGCACGGCTGCGCGTTCAGAGCTGCCTTGAGCTTCACTTGAGCTCCAGCCTTTCCCGAGCAGCGAACAACGACCACGAACCATTACGAAGCACGACTCCGAAACGATCAATCAACCAATACCGTTATAAATTCAAGAAAACACCACGAAATTGTCATAATGGAGTTCGGTAACGCTGGAGTATTGAACGAGGGTGCGTTGAAACTCTTTCGTCATAGCTTGGCCCTGTCGATATGGAAGCTTACAGATGTGACTAGATGGTATCCATGTTGATATGGATCGCCTGAAGAAGGGAGAGGTCAAGTAAGTATTGAGTGATACCTCCTGTCATTAAGCGCAGCTTGCTAACATGTTCAAAGTCTGGGAACCTCGATGTATGTGTGTCCCTAATGATGCAAACGACATAGCCTAACAAATCATAGTATGGCGGTTACTTTCAAGGACGGTGTCATTCTTGGTAGGTGTCTCATGCTCCGAAGAAAGTGCACCTAGTAACAGCTATTCTCAGGTGCGGATTCGCGAACAACGACCGGTGCCTACATCGCAAACCGAGTGACAGACAAGTTGACGAGAGTACACGACACTATCTGGTGCTGTCGATCTGGTTCAGCTGCTGACACACAGGCTGTTGCCGACATTGTTCAATACCAGCTCGGACTCTTTGCTATGACCAATGGCAAACCCCCCATGACACAGACTGCTGCGTCAATCTTCCAGGAGATCTGCTACGCCAACAAGGACCGACTGTCGTACGTTCCGACAACCCCATCTCAAATCGAAACCAATGCTAACAATCATCTACAGGGCTGGTCTCATCATTGCTGGTTGGGATGAGCGATTCGGTGGCCAAGTTTACTCTATTCCCCTGGGCGGTTCCCTTCACAAGCAATCTTATGCTATCGGCGGTTCAGGATCGACTTACATCTACGGTTACTGTGATGCCAACTGGCGAGAGGGCATGGAGAAGGATGATGCAGTCAACTTCGTCAAGGGAGCCTTGAGGGAGGCCATCAAGTGGGACGGTAGCTCTGGTGGTGTCATTCGTATGGTCGTCCTCACCAAGGACGGTGCGGACCGACACTTGTATCTCCCTGATACTGACTACGCGGTGCGGCACGAGTAATCGTCCTTATTGAACAGGACAAAGTGAGGAAAGGAGAAACGACTTAGCATGAACAGTGCTACTATGAAACCCGTCACGACAAAGGGTGTGCGAATGAGGGAGAGGCCTTGCATGGGCCACCCTAGCCGATGCTGAGGTAAAGAATGAAGAGCATATGGACAGACTCTTCAGAGGACAGCCGACGATAGATGCTGGAAGCGCTGTACACTAGATAATGGTAACGAGAAAAACCAATACATCTACCGACCTCATTAGGAAACAAATCAGGATCCAATATGGGAACGGAACGGGATATGCATCGGGCCGCGATCCAAGTCCAATCCCCGCAACAAGTGAAGCTGCGATTAGGTTGATAACGTGGGGCAACATTGCTTGGTTGCAAGCCACTGGGATACGAGCCGACATGATAGTGCAAATCAATTCGAAACACCCAAAATGAATCGCTTTCCAAAGCAAGGCGTACATAGATAAGTGGTGGCGGCCATCTAGATTGTTCACCGCTCTTCTAGAATGAGGCTTCCAGTGATGAACGAAATTGGTTTATCAGGACTTGCAGCAGAGTGGACTCAGGGCGACAAATGAGGGACTCACGAGACCTGTGTGGTAAGTACCCGGTGATGCGGGAGTCGCTATTTCAGCTGAACACTTGCCATGTGCTTGAACGGCAAATGCTCTTTGGTTCAAGGCGACTGCATAAGATGCCCGTGCTTTACTCTACTGACTCTGTCTTGGATCTTATTGTATAGTACCTGAGCGGTGAACTTTGAAGTATCTTATGATTTATATCAGCCAGCGAAAATAGGCAGAGACGTTGAACGACGAAGATAGGGCACGTGTACATCCACGAAAATGAGAAAAGATCGCCACCCATTTCCAAGTGATCAGGGATTGTGAATTCACTCTCCTGCATAAGACTCAATCGTGAGACTGCAGCCCCAAAGAGGTTGCACCCTATGTCGGTGGCTCTTTGTACTAATATATCCGGGGTGGACCCTTGCCAACGGAAAAGACGCAGGAGAACCCTATATCAAGTTTTGTTTTCGTGAAAGTTCCACGGTGATAGGGATGCTGCATGATGAAGGAGGTGAGTTCTCGTGTTGATGACGGATTTGTGTAGTTGAAACGGCCAACCTGCAGATAACCGGTATTCAGCATCTTGGTTGTCCACTCAGTTTGAGAGGGCTTATCAACTCACGACTACGTACCTTCGGTCGACAACTTACCGAACGCCGAGTTGGAGGTTGTATCGAGCTGATGGCTGTGGTGTCTGTCAGTCAGGTCGAAATGATGACTTGGATGCTGATCATTTACTCATACCTTGGTAGTCAAGGGGAGGCAAAAAAAACCTACGATCCCTTTCTAGATGACAAAAATACTCATATGGCCTTAGGATAGACTGAGTAGGCTTTTGGACTACTTGTCTTTGACATCTGAGCTTAGGGATAGAAGTTTTCTTGGTTGCATGCTGAGCAGGACATCATCTTTATAATAAGAAACATGACTGTTCCTCTTCTTATAATGCGCCTGATAAATCGAGTTGAAACAGCGAGTAATCTGTTAAAGACTGAAAATCTCACCATGCATTGCCTTTTGAGGTATCGAGTTTAATTAAGCCCTTCATGCATGACAACTCTACGCAACCACACTGGTCTTCATATATCCGGAGTTGAGTTAGAACCCATTTTTCGACAGAGTTTGGCTCTTGTTGAAAATATCCCGTCACTTGTTTGCTTCTCAACGAGGAGAGTGATCACACCCACGTGCGCCGATCCATGGCTCTGGGCTGTTTCTGAAATGTGGAGGACCACTTCAAACTGACAAGATACAATGACAGTTCTTGAAGCTGGCATAGAAAAAGAGAAAGGATGAAATACAGAGTACTATGTCATTGTTTTGTAGGTACAAATCTCAATCTTAGCATTGTCAAAACCCCTGATCTACAATCACTAGGTAGTATTTGTTTAGGAAGGTACGGTCCTAACGAGTAAGCAGGAAGACTCCTTCCCTCGTACCTTACCTTAGTACATATAAGAAAAGCGAAGTATCAGGATAAAGGAGGAAGGAAACGCTTGATGGATTCTTTCCCGGATTCAGAGTCGACTCAACAACTTACCTTAGGTTTCCAACAGTTTCACTGGTCGCCAAGAGTTATTAAAAATAGCTTCTCTCCTTTCCTCTTCTCCACCCACTACACATATCGTTGTCCCCCCATCGTTGTCGATTTTCCTTTTCCTTCTTTTTTTACATACAGCAGTTGACTAAGCCTTACGTACCTCAAGACGTGAATATCATATATCGAGTTGTTGATCAACTCGTCTCCATCTCTACTCCACTATACAGCGAGCTCGAGCCATTATCGACAGGTCACTCGCCTGACCTGGAGAGAGACCCGTGAGACCCCTACGCTAGATTCAGATCCAGACCAGCCCCAGCGAACGGACCATAAGAGTACCAAAGCCTCCAAGCCAAGCTATTTTGGTCGACCGAGCCAAAACATACACCAAAGCCGTGTCATTCGATTCGCTGTCGTTCTTCCGCCCCCCTGCAGTGAACGAGGCTTGAACCAAGAATTTTATAGCTGCGTTTGTCGAAACTTCAGTGCTCGCTTGCGTGTCGCTTCGCTGGACTCGAAGCTTACAGCGATTTATTGCCCGCTATTTCCTAGCGGGATCTGTTTACAACGAAACCTAACGTGGTGATATGAACTGCTTCCAGTATTCAACATCCGAATAGAGGACGCACTCACACGTTCGAGCTTCTTAACTTTTAAGCAGCTGCCGATCTCGAATCATTTCTTTTAGGAAGCATCAATCGACCAAGGCTCTGGACTTATCCTCAGCTAACGCGCTCCGCTCCGGTGGCCGCTCCTCGCCGTGTCCGTCGCCTTCTCCGGAAGACACTCCAGTCTTGGAATCACGCTTCAACATTACCTAAGACAACCAATCGCTTTCTATCCTTTGGCGCTTGTCACTCTGAACTTGACTTAACCTCAACCTACTCCGAATCCAAAGAGGCTCTTCGAGCATATTCCCCTGAATCAATTCGCACGGTAGCTCCTTTTATATCGTTACACCCGTTTACACTTGCGACTGGCTTTACCTGGTTCAAACGAAATCTGCTTTTATCTGCATAGCCTTTGGTAAGTGCGCCATATGTTTGCTTCATTTTAATGTATTTCATGTGCCCAGTTTCATGTTTGCCTTGCCATTTATTATTCCCTCGTGTACCACACATCATCACCCTTCATCAATACATGAGCGTCAAGTTCAGTTTGCCAAACCTGAGTGAAACCCGACCACGGAGGAAAATTGTCGCAAACAAGCGGGCGCCTGGTGAACAGTCTCAGGGACCGAGTCAGCCACCCACCCTCCAGTTCTGGATGGCTGCACAATATGGGGGCAGGGGTGGTGACGTCGTCGGCCTGTGCTTTCAAGACGGATGCGAATTCACAAACGCCACTACAGTTGTCATGGCCGACATATCGGACATATCGTTGAACCTCCAGGTTCCAACGACACTGCAGGTGGCAACGCGACGGTCGTCCCGCCGCTCTCGTCATTCGAACAATTGCCTGTAGTATATCAGGTTATGCCATGCAAATCCGCATATTTCTTGTCTCGAATGACGAAAAGCCATGGGCATATCTTTTGTGCATCCTCTTGACAGGATATGATCGACGACGAATGACACCTCAACCGCCACCCAACAAGAATTCATTCTCTTGATGGGATCCAGAGACAGTTAAAGTAGTCGTGGACTGCACTGGGACACCCTCGAATTATCCAGAAAAAGAAAGTATGGCAAGCAAAGGGGAAAGGCCAACCAAAAAAACACTCAGAACCCTGAATTGTTGCAACAAGATGCACCAATCAGACCAGGAAGATGCACCACTGAGCTGGTTCCGAGATTTTGTCGGGGAGAATGAATCGGCCTTCACCCCACCATCCGGTCGACCACCACTCGGTACCCGCTGGTTCACCCACGAGGGGCGGGTGCTTTGTATGGTGCGCTGTGAGGACCACTCATTAGCAGGCTGTTGAACGCCTGGGCATCCACTGGACGACGCCAGTTGCTACCTAGTCAGTCAGGCTGACCATGAGTCCCCTCATTCTGGCTCCAGTGACTGCTCACTCAGCCTCCAAAAAGCCTCCAGCACCCACTGTCGGGCTTGTCCTTGTCCTGGTTATGGTTCTGGTTCTTAGACGTCTCCACCGGCCCGATCCTCTCCCCTCCTCTACTGCATGTTGTCCCCTCCATTTGCTTGATTCTTTTTGATTTCCTCAACTTGTCTTGGCTTCTGACATCGTCATCGCCTCCATTCTGCATTGCCTCGAGCTTCTCCACAGCTTGAGATCCCCAAGAAGCGATATTTATCATATATGATATTGTTTTATGTGATATTGACGAACTAATAGTTTGCTTTTATTTTGTCCCGCAGTTTACTCGCCGTTTACGATTTCACTTTCCTCTGCGAAACCAGCGACAACAACGATACCCCTCCGTTTCTCTTAATAATAACTTTCGCTTCAATCACCCACGAAAGTCTACACGATAGCGATGCTATGGCCGCTGTGATTGGCGACATCATCTCAGACACCTCATATCATCATACCATGATT
Source organism: Fusarium gaditjirri (assembly GCA_013266175.1). NCBI lineage: Eukaryota > Fungi > Ascomycota > Sordariomycetes > Hypocreales > Nectriaceae > Fusarium > Fusarium gaditjirri. The sequence goes on along the minus strand of JABFAI010000264.1, from coordinate 69,910 downwards.
GCCAACCCCTCCCTTCAACATCATCACTCACACGACTCTTCCTCTTCTTATCGATCCGGCAGCCGATCACGACGCTCCACTACCCCACGAGCGCAGCGTACAACAGAACTCGCCGACTTAAGCAGCAACCACAACTCTGCGACGTGGTCACACGCGCCTGCATCTGGACCGGCTTCAGAGTCAACAACTTCTACTCCAGTGCCTGAGGGTCACGAAACCGCCCACGTGTCGGCCACTGGCGGAGCCTCACGCTTCCCTTCCCCGCCTCCGTCCTCATCGCCCGCTGCTGCCACCGGCCCTGCTTATGCCGATGATGCAAAGAGTCCGTCTATGGCATCTGACGCGAGGGACTCTGGTCCCCTAGGTCACGCTTCCCAGCCCGGCCCTATTTCTCACAACTCTTCTGCTCAACAGCCATCTCCTGCATCCGACGACTTCCAAATACCCAACCCTTCTTTTCCTCTCTCTGGCGCATTATCGCAACCGCCAGTACAGACTGTTATACATATCCGTGATCTAGCGCATATCCAGAGCCTGGCCAGCGCCGACCTGCTATCTGGCAATGGCGGATCCGGCATCCTCAATGACCCGCCCCTCCAGCAGATGAAGTATGAGATTAGTGGTATGCCCATAGGGGATATCATCGAGATGGTTGCTGCGTTACTAACAAAGATCACGACCACCAACGACTTACAGCACGATGCAATGCAGCGCAACGTTGCTCATCAACAACAGGCCAATCAATCTGGGGACACCAGTGGCAGCTCGATCTCATCATTGAACCATTCAGTTCTCGCTTTTCACGGCAAGAATGTCCCTGCTATCACCATTCTCAGCTATCTCTCGAGAATACACAAATACTGCCCCACTACCTACGAGGTTTTCCTCAGTCTGCTGGTATACTTCGATCGTATGACCGAACGTGTCAACGATATGGTCACGAAGAACGAAGAGAACCGACGGCAACCGCGGTCCCAGCAGCCAAACGCAACCTCTCCCCAAGACACCCCTATGCGCGGCGAGGGCATGGATATAGACGAGAGTGACTCGGACCTGGCAGATGATGACGATGAGGAAATGGCTGACTCAACTCGACCAAGCCGGACAAGCAGCCATAGGGGAGCTGCTACCCCTACTGAATACAGTGGTATTGCGGCGGCGACATACTTTGTTGTCGACAGTTTCAATATACACCGTCTGATCATCTCTGGTGTAACGTGTGCAAGCAAGTTCTTCTCAGATGTTTTCTACACCAATTCAAGATATGCCAAGGTATGTGACCATGCTCCGCCCCCTTTTCTCGCTGAGATGAAACTAACAACACGATAGGTTGGTGGCCTGCCTTTGGTTGAACTAAACCACCTTGAGCTGCAATTTTTGCTCCTCAATGATTTTCGATTAGCCGTTCCAGTGGAAGATCTGGAAGCGTATGCGACTATGCTTGTCGAATTTTATGCCCGAGAAGTAGTGGCCAAACAGGGGGGAACTGGAAACACTGAGTGAATGAAGTCGCCAAGTGAATGCCAGACAATGTGCTACCCTTACAGAGCTAACCGCATCTACGGTGCATAAACGTTGACCGTCTGCCTTGATGGATGAATATGGGACTGACTCCGATTGCCCTGGCAACTAAATACTTCAACCGATGCGAGACACACAAGGGCGATCTGCCGAAAATCAAGCAGCCATTGATCAACTTCACCCCTGGTGTTAGTTCCAATTATAGCTATCGACAAGGGCCTTGTGGCCCTGCTACTATCCTGTACGGATGACTTAGGACGATTGAGGGGGATGTTGGGGAAACAGTAGCTTTCAAAGGGCTGATTCTGAGAGCGGAGTAGTGTACGACAATGTTGGACATGTTCGATGTTTGAAGGACGGGTCGAAAGAGCGAGCAGTGGGCTGCTCAAGAAAGCTGTATTTCTTGCGTAGACTGGGGCACTTATACAGACATGGGCTACGGATATGGGTACGGAGAGCCAACAGAGGCAACCTGTTGGTTGGGAGACGGGGTTGAGGTTGTTTATCATTTTGTGGCACGCAAACACTGGAGTTGACGGTGTTTTGGTAAAGAGGCATTTGCTTACTTAGGTATATAGTAACCTGCACGACTCTCTCCTAGCGCATAGGTCTCGAACAGAGATTTCTTGATGGCCAAGTCGACTTTCAGATCCATATAAGCAAACTGTGAAGTACCAGTGTTGCTTACAGTCTCGTTCTCGGAGGCTCCCATGTCTCTGGATGACCAAATTCGACAACAGAGTTCTCCATCTTGATGCCAATCTGCCACTTGGACCAACTAGGCCAGAAGTTCTCAAACTCACCCGTCAACTTGCCCTCCTCATCACGATGCTGCTCAACGTCAAACCAACCCAATATACACTTGGACGTAGACTGCTGCGGAACAACAGAACACCATTGGTCAGTACCAGGCAGCTCGCCCTGACTTCCAGAGCCTTCAGGGAGAGGGGGGAAGACTAGAGTGGTGTCGAAGCCCACATAGTTGATCCATGAAGTTCGGAAGGGAAATGACGGCGCATAGCGAATTGGCTTGAAGGTGGCTTGGAAGAATGGCGTGGGATCTGGTGAAGCTGACTCAGAGCTAGCGGAGTCTGTGGGCAATATATCGTGAGGATATACTTTGACGGTTATAGAACCGTTTTAGTTGTCAGTCCAGTCGAACTGAGCGAGGTGCTTGGGGACGTTCCAGTCTGAATAGGTATCCTTTGTTAGTCGGCCAAGAGAGAAGATGTTGAGAGAGTAGACGTACTCTTTCTGCCGTTGTAGCACGTATGTTTATGAGAAACATAGATCCTCGTAATCTTGAAACCTTTCCCTTTAACTCTCCTCCCATTCTCATCCTCCTTCTCATACCCAAAAGTCCCCGGCGCGAGAATGAGTTCATCGTAGGGTCCAACTGGAGAGTCCATGTAACAAATAAGCTGGAACATACTTAGACCTCTAAGAGCTTTCTGATCTTTAGCAAAGCCAGATTGTCTTTCAAGGGGAGAGTAAGCCATGGCAGGAAGACCTTCTTTGACTAGTGACCGAGACGTCCAGAATATGAAGGCGTAGATGTCGCCTTTGAGGGTCCATGGTGGAGGAACGGATGGGATGTGCGAGTCTGCCATGCTGTGTGTGATATTTGAGGATTTGGATATTACAGACGATTGTGGGGGAACTGAAAATATGATACACACTGCTTAGCAAAGGCGAAACAATGCTTATGGCGTTTTGTTATGACATAGCAGCTGATATGAGGTTGCACCAGAGACAATACCAAGTCTCTTAAGCATCAGAAGACTTGTGACCTCCATCCTAAAGGACAAAAATGCTTTAGACTAGCTTAGCATATCTTAGCAGGCCCTTAGGTCAGTTAATTTTACCACCTTGATTTGGGTCGATATGGTGCTGTGCCGTGCTGTGCCGTGCCGTAAAGCCAACAACGCCTTTCTAACCCCCCAACCCCAACTTCCAAGACATCAAACAACCTCAGCACTGACAAATGGGTCTGTCTCTTAGACTATCTCAGTAAATTCAATTCAGCAAAGACTTGTCAATACCTCTTCTAAACATGTCCTGCTCTACCTGTTCTTTACCCCTAAAATCCAACAGACTCATCTAAGAAGTGTCTATCTTGAACGAATCTCGGCCATCCTTGTGACTTGGACGGACAATTTCAACACGTAGTCCACTGACCTGAGCTGGATCCACGTCCCTTCTGAAGTCGGCCATCACACAGAGCTGGAGCTTCTGTCGTTTCAACAGATAATACTCGACGTCTTTGAAACTTAGACTGGGAAGGTCCCCATATATGACCCTTTCTCTGAGTCGAGATTCGATGGGCAGTGCTGCTGCAATCACCAAGTCTGATGGCTTTGGCATGAGACTGCCAGCAAATGGGATACCGCCGACAAAATGGGAGGTTTGCTCACCACAGTCGGTGGGCGGCTGTCCCAGGTAGAAGTAGAGGGTGTAGGAACCGGGAAGTGCCCCCATATTTACCAAGACAGCGATAGTCCATTTGGCCTTGTAGTCTGTCGAAGAGATTCCGCCTGCCATCATGATATCCGTGCTCGCCTGGAGACCGACCGCAACTGAACCTCCCCACCATTCGCTCACCTTCTTTTGTAAGTCTTGTCGGACATCTTCCTTCTGTTTCCCCGTGAGATCAGTATCAGCGTACGTGTATCCGAAAGCTTCGGTTGTCCTGGCTGTGTCTGAGTTCCAGAAGGTGCCGTCAACAGAAGCAAAGAACGGAGTCAAAGGAGACTGAGAATCTTGCATTTCCCCCTTGAGAGTGGTGAAACTGTTTTCGCCCGCCGGCATTGGAGTGACCCATGAGTACGGGTTGAGGGCCTGCCATATGGCAACTACTCGATCTGTCATGGCATGGTGAAGTAGGAACAGTGGATCGAACGAGGACAAAGGGACATATGTCATGTGTCCTCCGAGACCGCCGTCGGTATGAACAATGTCGTGAACAGATTCGATCGAGTCCGCTGTCGACAGATTCTGCGTAGCACCCCATGCCTTAGTCCCGAAGCTGTTGAAGTCCTTGTAACTAGTCAAGAGCTCATAGAGGCGCCGTTGTATTTCTGGAAGTCTCGATAGCAGCGCAGCGTTGACCTTTTCGTTGTCAGATGTCGGGTCGGTTTCACTCTCAGATGCGTTGGGGGCTCTCTTGGTCTCGTCCCAGTCTCTCAGCTACTTGACTGTCAATGAAGGGTCCTCTTGCAACGTGGGAACACTCACCGGACTCCAAACCATAGCAGTTGCGTTCTTTGGATGAAACCTGTACGAGTAGAGAGGGTTGCGTATTTCCTGAACACCTCGAGGACCCCATTGGGAGATAGTCGCATTCCAGAATACGTCGGGAAAATGTGATTCTCCTTCTGGGGGAGGCATTGCCCAATCCCAATATGGCATTCTGAAGTCGCGTGCAGCATCTATATATGGCTGCCGATCGGTCCCGTTAGGAAACATGCCGGCAATTACATTGGCCATTCGATATAGCTCTTGCTATTTGATCTTGTTAGCAGAAGCATGAGGAATAACAGGTCTCCCCATACCTCAAAGAGAGCTAGATACGGCCGGTGCCACACTGGGAACAGGACTGAATTGTGAGCACAATAACCAGACTGGTTTGCTCCCGGGGCCGCCTCAACACCATTCCATGCCTCGAAGGGAACTCCGTGTATACCTAGACAGACAAGGCATCAATATGGCCTCTTAACAACATTCTATATGAGACAGTGCAACGTACCAGCGATCTTGTACCACGAAGCAGGGTCGTCCTGACTGACATCCTGGAACATGCTCATGGAGAGTATGAACAAATCCCATTTGTATCGATCAGCCTTCATTTGCCGTATCTCGAGCCTCAGTGGTGTAGTGCCATTGCGAGTCTGAGGCAAAGCCTTGACGATGATCGGCGCATCGGGGTCTTGTCTGCGTGTGAGCGAGTCGATATCAACGCCGCCGTAGTTGTAGCTCTGTGCTGTGACGGCAGCGAAGAGCAGCCAAGCGAGGATGATACGCATGGTGTTGATGAGGATGTAGAGACGTGAATGGCCCAAGTTTGGGTGTGCCTAAGTAAAGAAGAAATTACTAAGGTACCTAAGTTGATGCTAGGTAAGTACCTAGGCCTTGTCTGTCTAGGGGAGGTGCAATCTTGTCGGCTGCTGCACCTGTTGGGCAGGTCCAGCTATAGACGGGCCTACTCGATATATAAATCTTGCCCAAGGCAGTGAAGAGAGATAAATCAGGAGGAGTTGAGATTATTAAGGACTCGAAATGGCCTCGAGACAAGAGTAAACAAAACAAACAAACAAATTCCAGATCCAGATCCAGTCATGCATGGGTGGCTATATAAACAACCAAATGCTGTGGTGACTGTATTATATTGCTGCTCGTTGCACCAAATTCATGCTTCTAACCTTGCTCAAGATATACCAAAGAAAAACCACTTTCATCTATATCCTCCACTAACAATCTCCGTGTGCAATGTTATTGTCATCTCCTACAAAGGATCCACGTTGTCGTGTGTCCCTGTTCTGAGCCAAAGGGACAGTAGCAGAGATGGACAGAATCACAGAACGGCTAGTTACGTTTCCCCCCTTTTGGATCACAAACACCCCTTTCATCTTCCAACAACAGCTATCTCCTCAGCTGCCATTCGTCCATAGTCTCGGCTACTCGCAGCCGCCTTATGCTTTTGTATCACCTGGTTTCCAGGCCAAGGTACACGGCAACCGATTGTCCACGTTCCCATGCTCCGTTCGCTCGGCGCTGTCCGATGCCGAGATGCCGTGGATATGCATCAATGTGCGTTGCTGCCGTCATTGGTGTCATCTGCTTATCAAGCAGAAAGATCTGATTTTGAGGGCTCGGTGTAAGTATGAGGCCTACTAAAGTCGGTCAAGTCATCTTGACAACCGCCGTGAGCAAGGGGCTATAGGGCACCAGTGACGATACCGGCCTGTTAGAGGAAGATATAGCTATACACACTGAAAAGCACTTGCAGATTCTAGAGAGTATTGATTGTCAAGTCATACTCGTATTAACATGCTGCACTAATGTGAATGTACAGGGCCGCCGCCATATGAACAGATCAAAGAAGAAACAAATCATCAGCACAATATATCCCTCTATTTTCCAACCCGAACGCCTTCTAATGCCATAGGTCTCATTGGACCCTTCCGAGGCTCATCGCCACGGTCCACACGGTACTTGAGCTTGACACCCATCGCAGCAAGCTCAACATCGAGGAACTTGAGCGCACCAGGGACAACAACCTGCGTAGTGTGGTCACCTCCCACCCAAGAGTTGCCGTGGCCGTCCTCCCAAATCTCGCCCTGGATCTCGGTAAGGTCGATGCCCTCCGCGTCGTCCAGCTTGACCGCACAGGCACGGCATCGTACAATGCTCGCGGCCTTCTTCTTGCCCGGCGCAAACTGTGACACTGTTGGCTGCACAGAGAGGAACGAACCACATCGGCGGCAGATCCACGATTTCGAGTAGTCAGAGCAGTTGAGCAAACGATCTTGAAGTAGGAAAGCAGTTCCGTGTGCCAGCAGAGCATCACGCTCCATTTCTCCGACACGAATACCACCACCCCGCTTTCGGCCCTTAATAGGCTGACCGGTCGTGGGGACGACTGGACCAGTAGTTCGCACCTGGTACTTGTCGTTCACCATGTGTCGCAGTCGCTGGTAGTAGACGACGCCGATGTAAATGTCAGCTGCAAGCTCCTCTCCAGTGATGCCCGAGTACATGGGCTCATTGCCGTGGTAGTTGTACCCAGCCTTCATTAGCTGGTGGCCAAAGTAATCTCCTGCCGTGTTCTCTTCGTCAAACTTGAACGGCGTCGAGTCTTGCGCAAGGCCATGCAGCGCGCCAGCCTTGCCTGCCAGCGACTCCACAAACATGCCTATCGTCATACGAGAAGGGAAAGCGTGGGGGTTAATAATAATATCGGGGGAAATGCCAGTCTCAGAGAAGGGGAGATCCATCGTCGGCCACTTTTGCGAGGCAACACCCTTCTGTCCGTGTCGAGAAGAGAACTTGTCACCAATGATGGGCGATCGGGGAATACGGAACTTGACGGAGATTGTTTGCAGAGGCTCGTTACCCGAGTCGGCCCCGATCAGGCGGACTTCTTCAACAAACCCGTCCTCCGAATCCTTGTACTTCTCATAGTGAGTGATGCCATCGAGATTCACCAGTTTGCCGTTGTAGTCGGGAGTCACTGTGTGCCAGGCACAGATGACGTCTCCCTCTTGAATCAGACGACCAACATGAGGCAGACCATCGTCATCCAGCATGCCCTGGTACTGAGCGCTCACGTAACTGTGTGGCGCAAAGCCAAAGGCCTTAGTGACACTCTTGGTGGCCTTGGTTCGAGAGTCGTCCTTGAGTGAGATCTTCTTCGTCTTGTAGATTGTACCATGGCCAAAGCCTCGCTCATGAGCGCTCTTGTTGAGAATCATAGCGTCATCCATGTCGTATCCAGTATAAGAAATGACAGCAACAACCGCATTCATACCATTGGGGAAGTTGTCGAAGCCGTATGTGTTGTGAAGGGGCGCTCGCACAATTGGTGTTTGGCCAGTTTGGATGCGATAAGACTTGTTGTCGGTTCGGTAGCGGATAGCAGCGCCAGGAGTTCCCATGGTTTGCTTGCCCATCTGACACTGGTACATGTTTCGGGGAGACTGGTTGAAATCGGAAAAGGGAGTCATGTTGGCGAGAATTGAGAGCATGTTTGTGGGATCGAACTCGACATGTGTTGATTTGCCAGACTCGACCTCCTGAGGCACCACAGCAATAGACATGTAAGGCTGCTCATAAGGACCAACCCAATCCTCCTTCTGAAGAGGAAGATATTTGACAGGGCGCACCATTCTTGCGGGTGTTGATGTCATGTAAATACCCGGATAAGATCCGCCCCTGGATGGAGGAACGTAACCAATCTCAAGTTGCAGAGGAACTCCATGAGTACCCTCAACCTTCCAGTATCGGAAGCAGTCTGCAATTCTGACAGACTCCTTGGGAGTACAGAAACCAAGAATCTTGCCATCAAGCATGACGACGACATTCTCTTCAGTCGAAGCCGAGGAAACGTCAACGATTCCAAGCTCCTGAGCGAGAGAAGCAATATGAGACACATCGACGTAGTCAGTCATGATCTTACACTTGTGCGCAAGATGGTTGAGAAGACCGCAAGGAGCACCATCAGGAGTATGGACGGGACACATAAAACCCCACGATTCTGGGAGCAGCTTTCGGACGGCCGTAGTTTTCAGTTGGGCGAAGAAGGCACCACGATGCACCATGCGGAAATGACTGATGAAACGCAAGAAGTTGAGCTTCTCAGCCACGACTGTGAAACCGGCTGTTTGCTGCAAATCAAGACCTGATGCACTCTGCAAGTTACCCGTCGACAGGAAATATTCCAGCGCATTTCCAAGATTCTCGTTGGCCTTGCGGAAAATGTTGTTGGGGAATTCCTTGCGGAAGTCCTCGGAGGTGAAGGCAACGCCTGGGTTCCTTCGAAGGTAATCACGCAAAGATGCTCGGACGTTGACGCTGAGGAACTCATCGAGTCTCTCCTTGAGGATCTGTCCATACAAGAAACCACCAAGCAAGATCTCCTGGTTCTGGACGGCATCGGGGTTGTCGACAGCACAGTCACCAGCGACAAGCGCATAAAGTTTTCGGATCATGAAGAGAAGCAGCTTAAACTTCTCCTTATCCTGCTCTTCAGTGACATCAACATTTCCAAGGTGGACCAAGACAATCCTTCGCAAGAACTCAGTTCCAACCTCGAGGTTGGTCATGGTGTCTGGCACTCCCAGAACAACTCGGAACTTCTCGCCCAGGTAGGCTCTTGTATCCGACTTGCTGTAGAGGTTGTATGACTTGTACGTCCGTAGAAGCAGCTCGATTCGGTGTGTCAAGAAGGTGTTCTCGGTGGACTTGGAGCCAGCCGGACCAACCAATCCCTCGAAGATTTCGCGATCATTGGTCTCAACCAATGCCTTGAGGATCATCATGACGGGCACAAGATATTCGTTCTTGCGCCATGAGAAACGGAAGGTCATGTTTCCGTCGCTGAGATAGTGGAGAACATTGGTCTGAGAGGTTTCGTCGGGGCGGACTGCACGGAGAATGATACCGTAGGGAGTGTAACCAGGGCCACGGTTCTGGAAACTAGGTCGGTTGATAGCCATGGGGAAATTTCGCTTGTTCAACTGCAGCATTCGAATAATCTTTTCGATACCGTTCACGATAAAATATCCTCCAAGCTCCTCTGATTCTTCCTTTCTCTCAACAAGGAGCGCGGGCGAGTTGTTCTCAAGGTGACATCGGTTCGACTGGTATATGTGAGCTAAAAACCCCAACAGCAGTAATTGGTATGCAAACCTTGATCATAACAGGCACCTGGCCAAACTCTCGAGTGAATTCGACTGGATCTCCGCCATTGATGCGGTACTCGAGAGTAGCCGAGAGCCTTCCTCGATATGTTACATGGCGTTCTCTGCACTCGGCGGGGAAAACCTGACGGTTCCGGGCCATCTTATTGGAAGGGGGGACCTGAGGCTTCTGAAGGAATACGTCTTTATATCTAATAGTAAGGCGATTCTTGCCATCTAGCGAGGCGCGGTCGTCGCCATCGAGGTATGTTCTGGCGCCAATGTCGGCTATACCATGCGCCAGCAGGCCTGGCTTGCCATCGTCGCGAAACAAGCCGTTGAAGGACTCGAGATGAGGGTCGACGGCCAATTGGAGGGCAGGATAGGCAGTGTGATCCTTAGGAGGGTTTCGGAAGAGGTCCTCTCGGCGCAGAGTATGGAATTGGTGATCCCACTCGGTTTCGGTGGCCGAGGGTGCCATGGTGACTGGTACTCTAGAGAATGGCCTAGAGTTTTAAGAATGGCGAGACTCGGTGTGATTTCCTCTGGGCTACGGTGGCAATTCCAAAATAAACAGTAGTCGATTCAATCGCAGTAGAAGAAAACATTCGCAGAATCTTGTCTGCCGCTGAGAACAATGAGGGGCAGCAACTTTATTGGTAGGACCGCTCGCAATCGCAAAGATTGAGGCTATCGCAGCGCAGGAAAAAAAAAAGTTACCGGCCAGAAAAAAGTCAAGCTAAGCTTAGTCATGGAGTTATCTTATCATAGGTGGGGTAGTGGGCTAGCGAATGAGAAGTGAGTATCATTGAATGCGGAACTGGTCCTATTAATCAAGCGATTTATTAGGTGCAATATTTGAATTCGGCTGCATGAGCGGTTCAAACGGTTCGTTGGCCTCGGGCAGCAAAACGACTTAGGACCTCTACTCTAAGTGACAAAAAAGATTTAGGTAACTTGGTAATAAACTTAGAAGGGCTTTAGATTAGGTGATAGTTCTCACTTGGGATAAAGGTCCTAAGTTTTCTTGCCTCCTAGGTTGTGTTAATAATTTAACAAGAAAGCATAAATTTCGAGATCAGTCAAGTGAAACCCCTACAGTGAATCAACATAGCGAGTAGCCTAGCCATCTTATCGAGGCAGCATCGCGAACGAGAAGATTACATCGTTCCAAGGATTTTTGGCTAGAGGCGATAATAAACGAGAATGATGACGAATTATCTACCGTTCCCCAAGTCACAAGGCATGCTTAGCAAAGAAGTTGGCCTCTTTGTGTTGCCAATCACCGGCTTCTAGAGCATCAAGACCTAAAGCTGGTGCCTGGGAAATAACTTAGGTACGACGCTGACTGTGTAAGTCGAGGATGGGGGCCAAGACAAGGTTTGCAACCTGAGAGGTGGTCATGATTTAGCTTTGTTAATCGCAAGTGTGGTAATGGAGAGTCTGGAAGTACTGAAGGCCACTGAAAGTGCACTTTCAGCTACCAATAAGGTAGCTACCAACCTACGTAGTTATCTCCGGTGGCGCAGAGACAAGAGGTAATTCTACAGATGCATCAACTTGAAGCACGCCAGACACTCCGGAGTAATGCTGGGCTGCTACCTCCTCGAGGAATAAGGATGACGAGACGCACTTGTCTTGCAGCCCAATAACGAAAGCTTCCCAAATACTACACGAATAAGAGCTGGGGTTACAAGCCTGGAATGCGATGCTTGCAACAACTGCAGCCCAACCTGCATTTGCAGTACAGTACATACATACATACAGGTACCATACCCGGGATTGATCGAATAATGGTCCTAGAGATAAACGCTTTGGTGAGACCTCGGTTGGTTTTAACCAGCTTCACTTGATTTGCAGGCAAGAGCCTAACAAGCTGCACTTGGTCTGTACACCTTCTGGGGAAAAGAGTACTTCCACACAATAAACTTCTCTACATATCTTCTCCTGTCTTCACAGCTCCTCCTCGAATCATCTCAATGTCAAGGTAACCTCGAGGTCATCAGATATCACGACTCCACTACCCAAGTGCCGTTGCGAAGGGCTGCGGTTTATGTGTGGCTCACCTCATACCCTGCAACAACTCCCTCTCTTGCAACCTTCAATAACACACACTCGAGCTCAACTATAATACTACATTCAACAAAGGTTTGTAGTTCGAGGCCGCGGATATCCTTGATCTGTATCTGTATGTCGTCCAACAACCAACTTGATTCATCCTCCCGTTATCAACGCCTTACTTGTGGCTGTCCGTGGCTGGCGATCAAGGCCCACACCTTGCATGTGCTATTGCAACACAGCGTTGAAGCACCCCCAAACCGCCCGTATTTGAAACTGCATTGCACGATCCGGAGGGAGCTGCATTGCCCAGGAGATCTCTTATCCGCTTTCAATGCCTATAACCAGAAGTCGAGCTCGACCTGGTTAGCTGGGTACCTTGAGCTGATCCAGTATCGATCGTCAACGCTGTCACCGTCTACGTCTACCCTCAAGCCATCGGGTGGGTTTGTTTGCCGGCTCCAGTTCTCTGAAGACCCTGCAGCTAACCGTGAAGCACTTTGATTTTAGGAGGAAAAGTCAAGATAGTAACATCTAACTCAAACGTCTATCCACCAGCCCATCATTCGCCAACAGCTCTGCCTTGCAGCGACGAGGACCCTACGAACAAATACAAAGACACAACAGCGCTCATTAGGCGCCCTTGACTTTGAGCACTGACGTCGACAAAGTCCTGGTCTCCTGGAGCCCTGTGTACCCTGGTCGATCATCGCTCCACCCAAGCAAGCTCTCCTCTGTTCAAGCGAATGAAAAGCCGCAGCGCCTAGCCCACACTGCTGCCACCTCTAGCTGGGCCAGGTGATTGAAGATTGGAATGTCACAACACCCCGCGACGACTTGCAGTCCCCAATCACTACCTTTTGGCGCTCCCGCTCGCTGCCCATCCCTGTACGAGCTCTTCCTTGCCTTAGGCCTCCCGACCTGACCTGACCTGACCTGGAGCTCTCCTGCTGCCGTCGATATATATCCCTGGGTTAGTCAGTAGCTTAGGTACCTAGCAGTGGGATAGCTGCCAGTCTCACGACTGCCAAGTACCTCGACCTGCGTTGAGTTTGATATTCGCGCTTACACTCGACTTAAACCACCTACAGCACCAAATATTTCTCGGTAACCTCTCTGGGCTCCTTTGGCGCTGCATCTGCGCTAAAAGCTACGCTACTTGCGCCGCCAGGCACGGGTCGTTCCCACCACTCCCCCATTCCTTGCCCCCTCAAGGCCCCAAAGGCTCGTGCCCGTTGGTGGTCTCTCTGGTGGCCTCTGCTGTTGTCTTTTGGGTGCCCTTTCTGGCGTCTCTGTTGACTGTCTCGGCCGTCATCTCGTTCCAGGTGGGGCCCTTTTTTTGTGCCTCCGCCTAGGCGTCACCTGTGCCAATCTAGGTACTGCTCCTCCATCGTTGCACCACGAGCCTCTCCTCCTTCACTATTTCCATCGCCGCTCGAACCCGCCTCCGACGCCGACGCCGACCTTGTTCCAAACGCCTAGACGCTGGCGCGCACAACTTTGCAGGTGCAGATGTTACTTGTCGCTTGCCACCGTCATACAAGTCGCTTTTCATCCTGAACCGCCATCCTGTTGCTCCTCTCGCTTCTGTCACCTGGACCACGACCCTGCATCTGAGCACCAACAAGAATTGTCCGCCCATAAAACACCCCGCTCACCACATCTTCCACCGTCTTTCGCGAAACCGAGACATTTCGTATTCTTCTGTCGAAGAGGAGAAGCTTTCAAAAGAAACGGCATTTCTCTCGTTCGTCTTTGCGACAAGCTGCAGCGTTCTTCCAATCAGCACCCCCACCTTCACCCGACCGCCTACCGCAGCCCGACCAACGTTTTTCGTGACGCGATAGCAAATATGGCAGGGTTATTTCAAAGGGTCTACAATTGGCTTATGCGTATGTTCTGGTAAGTAGCCATAATCGTGAGGTTGCTTCCACAGAAATCGATAGAAACCTCGGGTTCATTCGCGACTCGCTATTCTGCATAGTTGCGACAGCTTTTGAACCCACATGCTGATAATGACTCTCAGGGCGATGGAAATGGAAGTGACGATGGTGGGTTTGCAAAATGCTGGAAAGACTTCGTTATTACGAGTTCTCGCTGTAGGTTCCGACATGTCGTCTTTTTTTTTTCTTTTTTTGCTTGGCCGCTTGTAGCTGACTGTCGCTTTTGTAGGGCGGTGAATTCACTCTCGAGTAAGCGCTTCCCAATACCGGCTCTTGCCATGAATTTCCTCGATCTCGCTGCAGCCCGTCCGGACATTTCAACTGTCTCATGAGGTCCTAGTGCTAACTCCAGATGATGATAGCTCCATCCCCACCGTTGGTTTCAACATGAAAAAGGTACAGCGTGGACATGTTACCTTGAAGTGTTGGGATATTGGCGGCCAGCCCCGGTTCCGAACCATGTGGGAAAGATATTGCCGAGGCGTGAGCGCCATCGTCTTTATCGTGGATATTGCCGATACACCATTGATTCCCCAAGCGAAGGAAGAGCTCCATGATCTTATGGGCCGCAAGTCGCTTGAGGGTATACCACTTCTCATCCTGGGGAATAAGTCCGATCTTCCGGACAAGCTTTCGGTGGATGAGTTGATTGACGAGCTAGACCTGAAGAGCATACGTGGCCGTGAAGTGTGCTGCTATGGTATCAGCGCGAAAGAAGAGACAAACCTTGACGCAGTAGTCGAGTTTCTAATGAAGTATGCCACGCGGCCATAATCAGCGCCATAACTCGCTGGCGTGGTGGCTGTAACACTCGCTTGGGGATGTTTCCACGCCCTCTGACTCAAGAGGTAACAAGCGTCCAAGCCTGTGCTAGTTGTTCCAATAACTGCCAGACAAAGGCTTCTTTGCTAGCCTCTTGGCCCAACAACAGAGCACAAGACCGGCTTATGACAAGCGAGTGAAAAGACCAAGGGTAAAGATATATAAATTCCTCTCACGAGCTCATGATTTTTCCAGAAGTCTGTTGGCCCATACGCAGCTTTTACTGGGGTTTCGAAGACTTCTTCGCTGTTCTCATGTCGCCACCACCCAGGTCCTGGAAAACCATGACACTTTTCTTTGTTAATGGGCGGAGCATAATCTTGCATGGTGGGAAGAAATCCAGCACTGGCTAGAAAGGAGAAAAGATCTTTTCCCAAGGGACGCCGTTTTTGTATATGGAATTGGCGCTTGCCATTCCTCACTGTTTCTTTTCGTTATTCACCGGGGGCCTAGGCGCCGTTGCCATTGTTGATGGCGTTATTGTTTCTGCTGTTGTTGACGATGATGACGATATGATTCTTGGATGTTGTTTTTCTGCTTGGAACATATTTTGATCGAGGAAAGCATGGGCAGTTGTCGGCCACAGCTTGTGTAAGTAACCTGCAAGCGGCTGACTAGAAACGGCTGATGACTGAATGATTATGTCGTTATGAAAATTTTCGTTCAGTTTTTAAGCCTGGTAGTTGATGGGAAGTCGTATGTGTTTATAGACAAGGGAACCAGAACCAGAACCAGATTCGAGTTTGAATGTATGACTGAGTTGTGTTTTGTGAGCCAAGAATAATGGCAGGAGATAGACTCTTTCTGAGCTGTATCGCCGGAACCCGCGTTGGTTGAGAGATAGTGAGTGACTTTAATAGATATTGAACGGATTTTCAGCATTTGACTGTTTGTTGGAAAGAATCGAATGTCCCAGATGACATGGGTCGAGTTGTCAATGTGAGGCGGAGAAGGTCCAGGTGATGCTTGGGTGTGGATACTTATCAACACCCATTTTCACAACCAAGTGACATTTTTCAATATAAAAAAGTCCAACAAGTAAACCCGAAGCTGTAGAATATTGCCAAATAGTAGACTAAGCAGAGAGAATAAAATCTGGACTTCAAGAAAGTATGAAAGAAAAAAGGTGAGGGAGGGGGTTGTTGATGAGGGAAACTCTAGGAGGCTACACACGGACCACTTGATGCGTTGGCCAACTCATCGCTGCAGTTGACAAGCGCCGCACGCCAGTTTTGCAGTGGCTCATCGCCCTGTCAATCCCGCCTCGCATCACGCAGCGCATCGCGTTCCCGCCTGCACCCACACCCCGGCCGAGCGAACGAACTGGTGAGGATCTGAGGTGCAGCAGGGAAGGATATCGTGGGTGCCTCTGACTGGGTGTTGTCGTTTTCTTGAACGGCCAGGTGCTTCCGATGAACGGGTTCCTTTCCTAGATGGTCGCTTTCATATCGCTAGGCCTTGTAGGTGTGGGTTATTTCCGAGGCGACATTCAACTTTAATATTTTGAAAGGGACGAACAATTGCGATGAGGTCATGCTGCACACTCGGACAGCCCTCAGGAGCTCCGATCAGACGGGTACGGCGGTGAACGGAGGCGGAGCGGAGGACTCTATCGGTACGGGGGCGGAGACGGAGTGGTGAGATTGTACAACAAACAGCGCAACTAAACGTCCTATAAAATGTCAGTAAGCTTCAATGGATAGAAGTGTAGGCGTATTGGCATGCGATTCGAATAAAGTAGAAATAGAGACAAGAAGAAATTATGGTGTGGGAAAGGGTCGAAATTATTACTTCCTCGTATGGAAATGGAATGGAATTCGAGGTTTGGAAAAAGGTGGACTCGAGCTTCTAATTGGAGCGCCGTCAACGACTGCGAGCGAATCGAACGTCTTGCGCTAGACAATGGCTTTTCTGCAAATGGACATCCCTCACACGGCTCAAGTTCCGAATGACTTTTGAACCCCTGATATGACCGACTCTGGGATGCTTATTGGGAGCTGACACTGAGGTTATCGTGACTGGACCACCTGGTAGTCCAAGAACTGAGGAGATGCGGAGAAAGTGACGCTCTGTGACGAGGGTCAGCTAGCGATTGGATCGTGATGTGACTCAATCACTGCTTAGTCGAAAGCTGACCTCAGAAGCTGAAGGTTGATGTTGCTGATTGAGAGTTGTGATGGTGGAGAGAAGTTGCCCAAGGGTGGATTCTCGATAATGGATGGATGCCTGACTTGGGTTATCGTTAGCTGGGCAAGTCCAGTAGAATGGGCTAAGGTACCTAGGTCTAGGAAGAAGGTTGTTGCCGTCACAGGGCCATTGTTTTCGGCACATTCCTGCCTTCCTCCTCCCTTGAATATTGTACAATGCGATTTCTTCCCTTTGGATGAGGATCTTAAATTGACCAAGACTCACTCCAAATCGAACTCAAGACGAGGGACAGCAGAAGTGTCTGGTCGACAGAAAAGTACCTATTCGTATGCAAGAATGTCAAAGACACTTGGGACGATTCCGTACCGAGGCGCAGTTACTCAAGCCTTAACTTTGGAGTCGTTGGAGGCTGAAACACTTCATTATTGAAGGGGGTATCTCGATTCTCATAACTAACTACCTTACATCCAGAAACCATGAACCAAACCAATCCGTGCCTAAATACATTTCTCATTATCATCCGTCCCAAAAGACAAGTTTAGGGGTAATCGTTAAACCCCGCTGTCTCGCCACTTCGATCCAGCATATATCGAAACCTCTCCCGATCCTCAAGCAGACAAGTTGGAAGGTCGGCATTGTTATCTATTCGAGTAAAGGTATTCTCTTTACGTCCCCAAAGATCAACTCCGTCACGTATAGCACCTGCGATACGATCTCGATCGCGGAAGGACTCGTGGTTCATCCATGCATGCGAGAAACTGGCCATCTTGTTCAGGAATTGGCCTATTGTCGAAAAGCACGAGCTGCAGTGCCAGCCGGCATTGGCCAATGTTCCTTTCTCAAAATCCCTCAGAAGAGGAATTCCTGCATCTCCAGTTCTCAAATTTCCGGGAAGAATGGTGTTGCGCATGCCTTGGTAATATGTCGCTTGTGGGAATGGCCACTCAGGTCCATCGTGAAGGAATTGGAAGGAATAATAGTAGAACCTGGACGAAAGGGTCAGGCGGCGAGGGAAGTTGCATGTTCGAAGAACCAGCATCGTTGCTGGACGCAGAATTTCATCGACATCGGCAACCAGAATGACATCGCCCTGGGTTGGGGTTTGCTCGCCTGTGAGCTTTGGGAAGACTTGGTCGAACATAGCGTTGCGCTGTAAGTCTTCCCGATCCCAGTGACGCAAGGGCTTGAAGTCTTTCGGATACTCGAGCTGATGATAGATCATCTTGTCATGGTAAGGCTCAAAGCGTTTCCAGTTGTCGCGGATGACCAGGTCCTTGGGGCCACCCTGGAAGGTAAGTGGCGCCTCAACGATAACAAAATAATCGACATAGTTGTAAAGTGTCTTTAGTCGAATTTCGAGAAAGTCCAGTTCCGTATTGACCATGAAGAGGTCGTAAATCTTGCGGCGACCGTTTGGCGCATCGGGGTGAGGGTGGAAGACAGTGTAACCATGTGAGGCGCATAAGGAGCGAGCGGCATCTGATGCGTAATATTCGTGATGCGACCTTGAAAAATTAAGCCGAGGAAGTGAGAGAGAAACGCTGATATCTGTATCAGTAATACGATGAATTCGTGAATGATCGAAGAACGGTTGCTTAGACAGAAGCACGACCACGCAGACGAGGGGTATCAACGAGAGGAACACACGATAAGGCACGCGAGAAGCCATAATGATAATTTTCGCACATCAAGAGAAATGAGAGAATAAGAAGAAGATGGCTAATGCAACAGGGCCGCTATGGCATGGCAGCAGTGACATATGTCTAATAACACAAGGTCGCGCAAGGGAGCAATAAATCGGTAATCACGGCATCTTGTCCCCAGAAGGATTCGAGAATCAGCCCGCTAACACGTTGATCTTGGACTAAGGCACAGGATAAAGGGATGGGCCAGACCGTTTGTTCGTTACACGAGTTTCTTCCAATACGACACACGCATGGCGTTGCTTCATTGGCTGAAATGGTCTGTTCCTGTCAGACTGTGAAGCCGGCAATCTAACAAGCGTCGGCAGCTGAAAACAGTGATAAGCACCGACGCCATGTAATATAAAAAGTGTTTGAGGCTTGCTTTAATCTAGTTTGATAATGATGTTCTCCCAGGGCTGATAACGATGAACGGGCTGACGCAATTTCATAGGGACTCTTCGATTTCCCACGTGAAGATGATCGTAGTTCGTATAGCATTGAGGCCCGCTATTCCTCTCATCCCAATGACGATCAAACAATGCAGAAGACACTAAGTGGTTGAACCCAGTCGATGGCCTCATTACAAAGCATCTCTAAGCATAACTCGAGATTTTGTAAAAGAAGAATCTGTTCATACACATGGAACGGAAATAAGCACCGTTTGACAATGGTACATACATAGATGGACCCTTGAAGATAAGTGTTGTGAGGGGGAGGGCCCATTCATCAATCGATATCGATATCGCTTCCGGAGCCGCGACGGGGGCGGCATCGGCTCTTTCAACGGCCAGGCCAAGACTCGGTAGGTGTTGTTCCCCTCATTAGCGACACGTTTTTTGTGGAGGTTGTACTGTACCCCGTTCTACGCCCTAAAACGACTTGACTCTATTGTTCCGTTCTGCGGAGATTGAAACTCTTGAGTCTAATTCGCCCTTTTATCATGATGAGTCGTTCATCTCGACTTATCGTATCTTTAGCATTTCGTAGCCTGTCAAAATATCCTCTCCGGCCTCTATCGATATTCTTAGCAGCGCGCCCAATTGCTTCTTCACAGCGGACTCTTACCTCTTCATCTGTTAAAATGGGAGACGCCATCTCTGAGAAGCCACACAATGCCTGGCTCGGTTCCAAAGGACCTGCAGCTCTTGACCTCCGCAGTATGTAACTCACACACAGGTTGAGATGTCAAATTCTGACATTGGTTGGTATAGGCGATGTGGTGACAACACCAACACCAGCTATGCTGGAAGCTGTCAAATCATGCTCTCTACTTGACGATGTCTTTCAGGAGGACCCTGCTACAAACGACCTTGAAGCCTACGTTGCAGAGCGCACCAGAAAGGAAGCTGGCCTGTTTGTCCTCTCGGGAACAATGGGAAACCAACTCGCTCTTCGATCTCTTCTCACTCAGCCTCCTTACTCGGTACTGTGCGATTACCGGGCTCACATCTTCACCGCTGAGGCAGGCGGGTAAGTACTAACAAATTAGTTCTAAGTTTAGTGGGCTGACAAATTTGTAGCACTTCAAACCTCACAGGGGCTCAAATTCAGACTGTTATTCCTAAAAACGGTAGATACATGACCCTTGAAGAGATTCAAGAGAATGTGACCCTGGATGATGATGTTCACGGTTGCCCTACACGTGTAATCAGCTTGGAAAACACTCTTCACGGCATGGTCATCCCCCTCAGTGAAGTCAAGCGAATCGCCGAGTTCGCTAGAGAGCACGGCATCAAGTTACACTTGGACGGCGCCCGACTATGGGAGGCCGTCGTCTCTGGAGCAGGTTCTCTGACCGAATATTGTTCCTACTTTGACACTATCAGTCTATGCCTCTCCAAGGGTCTTGGTGCCCCGGCAGGAAGTGTAATCGTTGGCCCCAAAGCCACACTGAAGCACGCTCGATGGGTCCGCAAGTCCATTGGCGGCGGTCTACGACAATCTGGCGTTCTCACATCTGCAGGGCGCATTGCTATCGAGCAGACCTTTGGAAAGTCCCCAAGCGGCCAAGATGGACCTCTCAAGGCGTCTCACGAGATGGCACGCAAGGTCGACGACCTCTGGACGAGCATGGGTGGCACGATTGACGAGCCAACGGAGACCAACATGGTTTGGCTGAACCTCAAGTCGACAGGATGCAGTGAGAAGCGGTTCATTGAGATTGGTGCAGAAGCTGGGCTCAAGTTTATGTGTAACCGGTTGGTAACGCACTACCAGGTTGCGCAGAATGAGGAGGAAGTTCTAAGGCGGTTGAGGATTGTGTTTGAAAAGGTTCTTGGCGAGGGCGGAGATTCAAGCGCTCAACAAAAGATTGGAAAGGGCAGTGTATATGTACCTCAATAGATTATTGACGGACAGGATATTCGATCTAGAACTTGCCCTTTCGGTCCTACTTCTTACACATGTTAGTGAACTGCAGCGAGTTGTTTCAGCCATCGAAAGATTTTATGGTAGACTTGTCCATATAAGGCTGCTCTCTAAAGCTGTCTCTATGATTCAGGTTAGATGTTGACCGGCAGTTCTCGGTGTTAGTCACTAACGGTATTGTCTCGGTCAATTTCTTTATGATCAGAGCCAGGACCAGGATCATGATCGACGACCTTGCGCAAACTATATTGACATCTCAGAACTATTCAGGCAGGTGTCAAGATTTTTGACGGAATTGCCGAGACTGAAGCTGACGATTCACTACATCACCAGCCTCAACAAGCATGGGGAATTAGTCATGGAAATGAGCACCTGTCGGTCCTATGAACTACACCGAGAATCAGTACATACTCGAGGTTTACCGTGTTTACCGTTTGCTAGTTAGTTCTTCGTCTCAACGGGCGAGCCAAGGACGCCGCTGACACTTCTCTTGGGCTATACAGTTGGTCGAATTGTTTAATTCCGCGCCCTGCGGGAACGTTTATTCCCCAACGCCTGAGACTCGGAGACTTGGGGCTTGGATTTCTTGACGTCACTGACCAATCGGTCAAATAAAGCTGCAAGCATTGTGTAAATGAAGCCGAAGCTAAGAGAGAAGAGTGCGGGGAATAGAGTAGAAACAAGGATTAGATGCAGACGTTTCTCCACGTTTGGGTTGTTTATTTTCTGTGGCGTCTGGGGTGCAAAGATATCACGTCAGAGAGGACATGACTGATTTGTACTCAATCACTGTAAACTCATGACAGCAGTAATAGTTGAGTAGCAGATAGTTCAATTGAACAGAATATCAGTGAGGAGAGCTCTGGTTAGGTCATTCATTCATCTTGGTATCATGATGTAAGGTTGGACTAGGAGCCCTCGGCAAAACAAACGCTAACTTACAATACCATGAACCTTGAACTGCACAAGCCCCAAGCTCGTAGTGGAGGTGTCAGTCAAGTACATAAAAGAAAAATGTGGAAAATTGGATAATGATCGTCAAGCTGAGCTCTTTCTTTGTTTTCCATTCTTGGCTGACAGCCTAAATGCTAGCAACTAAACAACCCATGACGGGTTCAAATCCTGCTCATGCTCACTAAATATCATGTCATGATTCTTCTTGGCTTGGCCGAGTCACAGGCTTTGTAACTTTATGCAACTTTAACTATATGTATAAATATACTCTCGTCCATTCCCTCTCCTCCTTTTGAATACCGCCCTGCATCTTTACCACTCAATTGGCAATTGTCAGTAGCTTTCTTCATCTCGGAGGAAGTAATACGTGATGCTGTCTCCACGACATATCGCCGCGGCTTTGGCTGCGTCAGCGGCCACCGTATCTGCTCTCTATGTGAACGGCACAGTCGTTGCACCTTGCGACTCACCAATTTACTGCCATGGAGAGATACTCGAGCAGGTTGAGCTTGCCAAGCCCTTCAGTGACTCCAAGACCTTTGTTGATATGTAAGTCAACATCCAATCTCACCATTATAGTCACAGCAGACACTAATTCCTCTCAAGGCCAGCAATCCGTCCTCTGAGTGAAATTCAGGATGCTTTCGACAAGCTGGGTAAGCCGCTACGTAACAATTCGGCGCTCACGGAGTTTCTCAACGACTACTTTGCCGATGCTGGTAATGAACTCGAAGAAGTCCCTAAAGATGAGCTTGAAACAGACCCCAAGTTCCTCGACAAGATCAACAACACTGCCATCAAGGAATTCACACAAAAGGTCATTGATATTTGGCCTGACCTGACTCGCCGCTACGACCAAGACTCCAAGAACTGCAGCGATTGCCCCAACAGTTTCATCCCTGTCAACCGATCCTTCGTCGTTGCTGGTGGTCGTTTCCGTGAGCCTTATTACTGGGACTCTTACTGGATCATCGAGGGTCTCCTCCGAACTGGTGGCTCTTTTATCGACATTGCAAAGAACACTATCGAGAACTTCCTTGATTTTATTGAGGAGTACGGTTTCGTCCCTAATGGCGCGCGTATCTACTACCTCAACCGATCTCAGCCTCCTCTGCTGTCTCAGATGATCAAGGCTTATATCGAGCACACCAACGACACCGACATACTTGATCGTGCCCTGCCATTGCTTGTGCAGGAGCATGAGTTCTTCATGACCAACCGTTCGGTTCCGGTGTACATCAACAATGAGACTTACTACCTAAATACGTACGACTATCGACCCCAGTGCATAGGCTACTACTAACATAAATACAGATATAACGTTTCCAACACTCGGCCACGACCCGAGTCGTACCGGGAAGACTATATTACTGCAAACAACGAGTCCTACTACTCACCATCTGGTGAGGTTTACAGCGGCGGCGAGGAACTCAACTTCAAGACAAAGGAGACTTTGTACGGAAATCTTGCCAGCGGTGCTGAAAGTGGTCTCGATTATACAGGTACGCTCAAGAACTTGATCGAAACTGGGACTTGGATCTAACAATCGCACAGTTAAGTGGGTAGCCAGACCCGATGATGCTATTCGCGACAACTATTTCCCTCTTCGATACCTCAACACCAGAAACATCATTCCCGTTGATCTCAACTCGATCTTGTACGGAAATGAGATCGCCATCGCCGAGTTCTATGAGCAGACAGGCAACAGCAGTGCCAGCCGTCAATGGCGTGAGGTGGCTGCCAACCGCAGCTTTGCTATGCACGCTTTCATGTGGAACGAGACTCATTGGAGCTACTTCGATTACAACTTGACTTCCAAGGCACAGTCGATCTTTTACCCAACTGACAACAGCACTGCTGAGATCGATAAGGAGAATGCTCCCAAGGGTAAGCAGGTCTTCTTCAGCCCTACCCAGTTCTACCCCTTCTGGATGGGTGCTGCCCCCGACTACCTCAAGAACAACCCATATGCTGTTCTCAATGCTTACAAGCGTGTCTCGTACTACCTGGATACCCGTCAGGGTGGTATTCCTGCCAGTAATGTCGAGTCGGGACAGCAGTGGGATCAGCCTAATGTGTGGCCTCCACTGATGCACATCCTCATGTCAGGACTCGAAAAGGTTCCTGCGACATTTGGCACCATGGATCCTTCTTTCATCGAGGTCCGTAGACTGGCTCTCCGTCTTGCACAGCGATACTTGGACTCAACGTTCTGCACCTGGCGCGCAACTGGAGGAACAACTTCAGATTTGCCCCGAATCCAGTCAGCGGCTGAGGGGGCTGACGGTATCATGTTTGAGAAATACGCCGACAACGCTACCAACGTTGCAGGAGGCGGTGGTGAGTACGAAGTCGTCGAGGGCTTCGGCTGGACCAACGGTGTTCTCATCTGGGCTGTTGACGAGTTTGGCAACAGACTGAAGCAGCCTCAGTGTAACTTCACTGGGGATTCTTCTAATGAGCGTCGTGATACCAACAGCGCTGTCATGTTGCATGCCCGCGATGCTTCTCGTGTTAAGAAGTTTGGCAACAGAAAGAGGGCTGCTGAGAAGGCTGCCCACAAGAGGTCGAGTCGCCTGTTTCACTTTTGAGCCCTGGTGGTTAATAATGAGTGCATGAAAGATAAGTTCATATTATAACAGCATTGCTATACTTGATAGCGCCTATGATTATATAGTCTATGCAGAAGCTCCGTTGTGTGACATAGTGGTGACCTACCCCGAGTATCGGCCCCACCCCCGGACCGGACATGCCGCCGGCATCGCCATCGTATTGACTGTGCTGAAATTGATATGACAGTATTGACTGATTAAACAAATGACCAAAAAGCGAGTATGAAAGCCTTATGAGGCAGGACGACATCACGTGTGCCCAAGCTGAAGGGCACAGCCACCAACCGTGGATTGAACGAGACCATGAAGTCGACCACTAAGAACTCGATCTAAGCCGTAGGGCCAGCAAATGAGATCCTGGGACTACAGCTCAAGCCAAGAGCGGACAGATACGATGAATGCGAGAATTGCGTGTGGGGTGATTGGCGGTTCGATCAGCATCACCACATCGGCTGGGCGTTGTTTGGCTTTCAGCCTTGGATATAGGATTGGGGATTGAGAGTGTTTAATGGGACTATAAAGATGGAGTTGGCTCCTTGATTTTATATGAAGAATTACATGGCATCAGACAAGATCCTATCCTCAATTGTCTATCTACTGAACTGGGCCTTTCGAAGTACTACTATCATCTACACTTACACCATTTGGAAAATAACGTCAAGATGGTCGGCTTTGGATCAGCAAAGGACCAGAAGAAGAACCATGAGGAGGTGGCAGATATTCCCGCGCACTTGTCCGACTTGCACTGCGTGAGTATTCTCTCATATTTCTGCTGAGGGTAGATAATCTTGCTTACACACTATAGTTCACCGAGACAGACAACTGTATAACCACGAGTCAGTCGTCATCATCATATCCAAATTCTGCCAACTCCACTGACACATACATCCCAGCAATGATGGACCTCCCTGGCTATCGCATCACCAAAGTTCTCGGCGCAGTCTACGGCATCACAGTGCGCTCACGCAACATCGCCGCAGGAATCGGTATGGTTATAAAGAGCATGGCTGGCGGCGAGCTGACGTGGTTCACTTCGATGCTATACTCGTGCCGCAATGATTCTATCAGCAGGGTTGTTCAAGAAACGAAGAGGAGAGGGGGTAATGCTATCATTTGCCTGCGCTTTGAGACCGGAGATCTGGGAGGTTTTGCACAGGCGAGTGCGTATGGGACTGCTTGTGTGGTTGAGAAGATTGAGGGTGCCAACGTTGAGGCGCCCCAGTTGACGCATTAGAGCTGGGTGTGTACGCTGTGAGCTGTGAGACTGGCAGGGATACTCTTTATAATTTTCTTTAGTAGTATCACTATTGTTCTTCTTCGATAATGTTATTTTTGATCAATTTAAATCTTCTTTTGACTCGGTGACTGCTTATCTATGGACCTCGAGAATAATTCGAATACCCCGGATTCATCAAGCCCGGGCCGCATGATGAGTGGGGCGCGTCCGGGGTTCGGAGGCCGGGCCGGGGGATGATGCTGCATGCACCGGACCTCATCATATCGAGGCAGTTGAAACGTGCGTGATACAGAGTAGGTAGTTAGCGCTCAATATCATACAGTTGGCAAGTAAATAAATGCATGAGGACACATTGATCCAGACAAACCCTCAATATGAAACTCACTGATCGCCAGCTTACGTCATCAGAAACTTTGCCCGATGCGACAAGTCGGCACGAGCACGAGCACGACCTTAGACATGGCTTTAGCATTAGCATTAGCATAGCCCATCATCCCCTCGCGTTAGTCTCTATTGACAACCAAATACAGATCCAATTGACGCCTCGTTTCTTTCTTTTCTTTCATCCACAACCATTTGCCGATTCGTTTGTTTGCTTGTACTGGCCTATCGTTACTCAATTCAATTCAATCTCCGACGCTCGCTCCCGCGCGCACCGCAACATGCGCCAGCACCAATAAACTCGCGTACCACAAACACCAGCACCAACACGATATACAACGGAGGACACCCTCCCCTAATAATGCCTCCAAATATGTCCCCGTTAAGCCCTACGAGCGAGCGTCGATACTCGGACGACTCTATCTCTTCGGCTTCGACGACGAGTCTTGTGTTCGATAGGATACAAGAGAAGACAATGATGGACGCTTCAAGAGACAACAACGATTCCCGACCTCTCGAGGACGATGACCCTCTCAAGGAAGAGGATGACCTGGAGACGGGCCCTTTCCTCGGCCCTGGAGCTTCCCTGCGCCGTGAGCCCATGGATAGAGGATTGCGACGCATTCTCATAATTGTCGGCTCTGTCTTTGTGGCAGCTTGGCTCATCGGTCTCGGCACATTCCTCTATTTTGGCTCATATCATCACGAGAGCGATACCGAGCACGATCCTGATGCTGCGACTCGAGGTTCAGGGAAAGCCGTCACAATGGATCAGCTCTTCAGTGGCTTCTGGCAGGCCAAGTCACACAGTATCAGCTGGATTGGTGGTCCTGATGGGGAGGATGGTCTATTACTCGAGGTTGGAGCCAGCGAGAAGCCATACATCGTTGTTGAGGATATCCGCAGCGATAAGGAGGCCAGATCGCCCATTGATACAGAAGTCAAGGCCTCCAAGTCACGAACATTGATGAAGGACAACTTCTTTGCTTACCAAGGAAACCAATACTCCCCCGAATGGAGCAAGCCCAGCCCCGATCTGAAGAAGGTCCTTCTTGGTGTCGAAAAGAAGAAGAACTGGCGTCACTCTTTCAGCGCCATCTATTTCATTCTTGACGTCGAGACTCAAGAAGCTGAACCGCTCGTCCCTGGCAAGCCTGATGCTCGAATTCAGCTCGCTACATGGAGTCCCAAGAGCGACGCAGTATCATATACTCAAGACAACAACTTGTATATCCGAAAGTTGGACGATAAGAAGAATGTCGTCAAGATAACCAAGGATGGTGGCCCAGAGTACTTCTACGGTATTCCCGACTGGGTCTACGAGGAAGAAGTGTTTGGTGGCGGCAGCGCTACATGGTGGTCTGACGATGGCGAGTACTTGGCCTTCCTTCGCACAAACGAGACTGGTGTTCCCGAGTTTCCAGTCCAGTTCTTCATCAAGCGACCCAGTGGCACAGACCCTGAAGAGGGCGAAGAGGCGTATCCCGAGGTTGAGCAGATCAAGTATCCCAAGGCTGGTGCGCACAACCCAGTTGTTGACTTGCTCTTCTACGACGTGTCGAAGAAGGATGTTTTCTCTGTTGATATCGATGGTGCATTTGCAGATGACGATCGCATCATCAACAATCTTCTATGGGCGGGTGGCAAGGCTCTCGTCAAGGAGACCAACCGTGTCAGCGATGTTCTCAAGGTCGTCCTGATCGACGTTGGTGCTCGCAAGGGCAAGACTGTTAACACTATCGACGTCGATAAGATTGATGGTGGTTGGTTCGAGATCTCCCACAAGACAGCTTACATCCCTGCCGATCCTGAGAATGGTCGCGATCACGATGGATACGTTGACTCTTATCTTCACGAGGGCTATGATCACCTGGCTTACTTCACTCCTCTCGACAACCCTGAGCCCATCATGCTTACCAAGGGCAAATGGGAAATCGACGATGCTCCCTCTGCGATCGATCTTGCGAACAACTTGGTCTACTTTATTGCCGCCAAAGAGTCATCTATCCAGCGCCATGTCTACTCTGTCAAGCTCGACGGTAGCTCTCTTGAAGCTCTGACTGACCCTGAGACCGAGGCTTACTACGACGCTTCCTTTTCGAAGGGTGCTGGCTTCGTCCTCCTGTCATACCGCGGACCCAAAGTTCCCAGCCAAAAAGTCATCTCAACACCTTCGAGTGTCTTTACCTACGAGCGTGTCGTCGAGGACAACTCGGAGCTAGCCGAGCGTGCCCGTAGCCACGAGCTTCCTGTTATGCAATACGGCACCCTCGATCTTGGTGATGGCGTTGAGGTCAACTACGTTGAAAGGCGTCCACCTCACTTCGACCCTAAGAAGGAATACCCCGTTCTGTTCCAGCAGTACTCTGGCCCAGGCTCTCAGTCTGTCACCAAGAGATTCTCAGTTGACTTCCAAGCCTACGTTGCCTCAGCCCTCGGCTACCTAGTTGTCACTGTCGATCCTCGAGGCACAGGTTTCCTTGGCCGCAAGCACCGTGTAGTAGTCCGCTCCCAACTCGGTGTCCTGGAGTCGCAAGATCACATCGCCGCTGCCAAGTCTTTCGCTTCCCGCCCCTACGTTGATGCCGATCGCCTCGCCATCTGGGGCTGGTCCTATGGCGGCTTTACTACCCTCAAGACCCTTGAGCAAGACGCCGGACGCACTTTCAGCTATGGCATGGCTGTCGCCCCTGTCACTGACTGGCGCTTCTACGACAGTATCTATACCGAACGTTACATGCGTACACCACAAGAGAACGCTGACGGCTACGACATGTCCATGATCGCCAATGCTACAGCCCTCGGCAGCAACAAGCGTTTCCTTCTCATGCATGGTGTTGCCGATGACAATGTCCACTTTCAGAACTCGCTCACGCTTCTTGATGAGCTTGACCTTGCAGGTGTAGAGAACTATGATGTTCACGTTTTCCCTGATAGTGATCACAGCATCTTGTTCCATAACGGAAACCGCATTGTATACGATAGTAAGTTACACCTTTTTGACACAGTAAACTCGGACTGACAGTGGGTTCTAGAACTTCGCAATTGGCTCATCAACGCCTTCAATGGCGAGTGGCTGAAGATCTCTGACCCAAAGCCTCATAAGGATGGCGTCGAGAAGGAGAAGCGTGAGGTTGATGGGGTGTCTTTGGTTTAGAATAGCATCCAGTAACAGTGTTTCTTTTTTAATGTGTCTGGATTGCAATATGGCAGTTTAACGGTATCATCATGGCGTGTCACACAGCATTGCATTGAAGAGACAGAATAACAAAGACAAATCAATGTACTATCATACAACGTACAGCAGTCCGACAGAATACATGCGTCTGACTGCGAAATTTAGTATCAGAACTTCGTCCTCCAGTCTACCACAAAAGCCCTTTGGGTTAATCGCTCTCAAAACCCTCCTTCCAACGCCCCCACGCGCAACTCGCGGGAGAAGCAAAATATGATTACAGGATTTTGAATCCTCGCCAATAGATTATCCTTTTCTGATATCCGTAAGCGGGTACGAATCCATTTTGAATTTATTCTCCTGCCCATGAAGATACTGATTATGCGCTACCGGTCCTCGCACATGATAATAGGGAAGGCAACGCCACATCGGTACCGGTACCTGCATCTAGAAACCGTAGCCGGTGGGCTGCGGCGCGAAGCCGTTTGCTTGGCCATATGGTGCAGGCGAGGGTGAAGAGCCCATGCCACCAGGTCCAGCTGTGATCATGAGTCTAGAAGCGCCGAGGATTGGTGTGTTATCATCGGTCTTCTCCTTCTCTTGCTCCTTTGCCTTGCGGGCCTCGTTGTCTGCCTTCAGAAGGGCAAGGTCCTTCGTCTGCTGGGCGAGCATGTTGATCATGTAAGGCATAGAGAAGTCCATGAGGCCGTGGCGCCATGAGAGCTCCAGAACAAGGTCAGGGCGGATGAGCTCGTAGCAAGCGTACAACATGCCGGTGTAACATTCGCGGTGGCCAATATCGACGAACTACAGATGTTAGTATACTACAGATTTCAGGGTTTCGAGTGGTACTTACGTATTGAAGGAGGTCGCTGACAATCTCGGTCTTGGCGGAGAGGGCAGCGGTCTCGATTGCGTCCTTGTACAGCTTGTCCTGCTTAGACAGGGCAATAGACTTCTCCCATCGCTTGTTCTTGCGGTAGATGGAAGCGGCAATCTGGCGGAAGAAAATGAGATCATGCTTCTCAAGACGGCTGGCCAGCTCAGTAGCATCGTAGTTGTCATAGTTCTGAACCGAGTCACGTAGGGTCTTGTAATCCTCCTCCTCGATGAGCAGGTCGTTGACGGCCTCGTTCACAACACGCTTGTTCTGAGTTTGCACGTTGAGCAAGAAAGGCTTGATAAGAGGGAGGTCATCGTTCTTCTGGAAGATCTTGACGACGCGGTTAACGTCAATGCGAGGAGTAAGGGTTGCAAGAAGATCAGTGATCAGCGAGGGATGCTGCTCAACATAGAACTTGATAGCACGGTAGTAGATCTCCAGGTTGGCAACCTTGACCACGATCTCCTTGAACTGCTGGTGGTCCCAAGAGTTCTCAGGTCGCTCGATGACGGCAAGAGCAGCGTTGTCGAATTCGTCATAGTGGTAGTAGCAGAAGACCAGCTCGGGCCAGAGGTTCGCTTCCTCGCAGGCCTTGATCATCTTAGGGAGATTCATGCGAGACCAGAAGATCTTAATGTGCTCCATGAGGCGGTCGGGGTGGTACTTGGAGAGGGCGATACCAAGCTCAGTGAACATTCCCATGTGGGCACGCTCAAGGCCAAGACCTTGCTCGAGAAGGCTGATGAGCTCGTCGAAGTAACCATTGCGCTCATACTCCTTGACTAGGGTCTGGAGTTGCTCAGCATCGACAATCAAGTTGAGACCGCAAATCTGGGCAAGTCGGAATTCCTTCTTCTGCACGCAGGCCTCATGAACCTGCTTCCACACCTTGATGTTGTTGGCCTTGCGGGCACACTCAACGGCGGCTTGGTAATCACCAAGGTGAACAAGGGTGGTCGCCAGTTTAGCCCAGTTGGAAATGCTGGTATAAAAGATCTTAGAAGCTTCGAACAAGCCTTCCTCATAAGCCTTGTCACCAGACTCCTCAATGTTAGCGACATTGGTGGCTCGCAGGAAGTCCTCAAGCTCGGAGAGCTGATCAAGGCGAGCATAGGAGAAAGCCAGAGCAGTGTCGATGGCAGACTCACGGAGAGTCTTGCGGCACATGCGCAAGTACTTGACGAGATCCTCGTTCTTGCCGGCATGAGTAGCAACTTCGATGACTTCCAGGTAGTTACGGGGGTCCTCGGCCTTAATGTAGGACTCGATAGCATCAGAAACACGAAGACCATCAAGCTGAGCCTTGGCAACCTTGCTCCAGACCTCGGGCAGATCAACCTCTTCGGCATAACCCTGGGCACGGTCGATGCTGACCACATTCTCGATCAAGACGTCAACAGCGGCAGACTTGTTATTCGCCTTCTTGTAGATCTCGAAAGCTTCCTCAAAGAGGCCAACCTCAATGCAGGCAGTGGCGATTTCATCGGCATTGTAGTTGTCGAGTTTGTGAATATAATCCATAACACGGCCCTTGTCAGCCTTGGCAGCGGTGAACATAAGCAGATTCTGAAGGTTCTGGTTGTCACTGAAAGGTGAAGGCTCGAGGACAATCTTCTCTAGAAGCTCGATAAGCTCCAGAGGAAGGTCATTCTCAAGGAAAGCAGCAACCGCCACAGAGACCTTCGCGGGATCATTGGCCTCGGGAACCGCGGTCGCGGTAACTTGGTCAACAACAGATCGTCGGTGAATGTTGTTCTCACTCAACACGAAACCCCACAGCTCAGTATCAGATCGCTCCAGCAGATATCGCGCCTGGGCTCTGTACATGGCATTCTCGTTTGTGATGTTGACGAGCTCCAAGTCATTCTGTCCCTTGGAATAGGCAATATAGGCCAAGTTGGGGTCACGCTTCTCACAGTACTTTCCGACTGTGAGAGTGTCGTATTGGTCGTTTTCCTTAAGGAACTTCTCCGGGTTATTGTTGGAGTCAATATAGATCTTGGCAAGAGCATTGAAAACAGCTTGCTGCTGGTTACCCTCATTAAGAGTCTTCTCGAGGAAGGGCAAGAGAAGCTTGAGTCGGTTTCGAGACTCGACCTCAGAGACAAGTAAATCAATGCTGATAGCCTGTGCGTTAACAGTCTGCAACAGCTGCTTAATCACATTTTCGTCGCAATCCACATCCAAAAGGCCCCCGATGACTTCAGGAGCTCGTGTAGGGTTCACCGACTGGACGTATGTCTCAATAGCGGCAAATTGCTGGTTCTGATACAGGTATAGGATCAGATCGTGAACGAAGTTGAAACGATCGCAGACGATGATCAGAGGAAGCTGCTCGGGCAGCTTGGCTTCCTTAAGGAAGTTCTTGACCTTTTCTGGGTTGTACACGTTACTATCGCGGCACAATCGCTCAACTTCATTAAACTGGCCCATCTTGGTAGCAGCCTCAATGTACTTGAAGTGCACGTCAGGGTCCTCAGACAGGTTCACGATGCTACCGAGGTAGTAGAATAGACCCTCGGCGGTCTTGTACTTTTCGAAGAGATCAATCAGGCGAACAGCTCCCAGGAGGTCAGAGTACTTGGTGGCGATGGTAACCACTGACTGCAGGTTTTGGCGAATGTTTGTCTTCATCATAGCATCTAGACAATCAAGGGATTGCTCGACAGAGAGCTTGCCGAAGAAGGTGGTGAGCCAATCGGGGTTGAAGTTAGGGGAGCCAGGAATGTTGACAATGACGCGCTTAATGGCCTCGGGGTCCTCATAGAGCTCCAAAGCCTTCTGAGGAAGGTTGGCCTGCTCGCAAAGCTGGGCAATGCGAGACTTATCGAAGTGAGTGAACATTTCATTGCCTAGAATAGCCTCGGCAACTTGAGGAGCATGCATAAGGTTCATCTCAAGCAGTCGGGTCTGAAGGCGGGCATGTTCAGGCTTATTCTCCTTCAGCGCATCCAGGAGGAAGGCAGTGGCTTGCTGAATCATACCCTGCCCTTGGAAGATGTCGCAAACACGCTCCAGATCAACCAATGAGCCCTGTTCGTTATTAGCCAGGGCACTAGCAAACTCGGCACCCTTCTCAGGGTTGATACGAATGATGTGCTGAAGAAGTTGGATGTAATCAGGTTGATAGCCGGTCTGAGCCGAGTACGGGAGAATCTTATCAAACTGGCCAGTCTCAGCAAAACCAGCAACAACCTTTGCGGGGACCTCCGCCTTAAGGTAGATGGTAAGGGCCATGTTCATATCGTAAGGACGGACCAAGTCTCCAAGAGCCTCAGAGCAGTCCAACTTGCCCTCCTTCAACCACTTCTCGAGCAAATGCTTGCGATTCTGCTGAAGAACGGGCTGTGCAAGCTCGAGGGTCTCTTCACGGTTCAAGGCGCCCTTGTCCAAAAGCATACCGAAGTATTGGAGTGTGAAAGCCATCTGACCAGGTTGAACAGGAAGGCGCTTGAACTTCTCAATAGTCTCGGCGCTTCGCAGGAAGCCCCGCGGGGAGTTGGCGGCAACCTTAGCGGCCTCCAAATAACTTCCCGCGTTGAATAGCTGCTCGAATTGGCGGGCATAAAGGTTATCGGCGCCGGGAAGTCCAGCTCTTGAGGCCATCTTGATGGCCATCTCTGAATTGGCGGGGTTCTGAAGAAGGTACGGGATGATGTTGTTGTCGTCGATGGTGACGAAAAGAACTTGGCCCTTTCGGTTGATGCCAACAATACCAGAAGAGCCGTCGTCTGTGCAGGTTGTGAAAATCGTCTCGCTCGAAATTCGGTTCATGTAGATGCACGAGGCAGTCTCGAGATCATAGAGGTGGATAAAGCCGTACTTGGTCACCATGTAGATGACGCCGTACTTCTGAGAAACCTGGAGAGCAACGGGGAAATCGTTGGTGGCTTCGGGGGGGAAGAACATGTCGACCGCCTTCTTTTGGAAAACCGGATTCGACTCGGGATGGTCGACCTCGACGATGTGAAGCTTGGCGCCGGTTGCCGTTCGTACAGCGAAACTGAAGAACTTGGTGTCTTGGGGAGCACCTTCTAGGCGAAGGGTACCGAAGGCGGCGGCATGGCCTTCTATGGCCTGGCTAATTCCACGATCTTTAGAGTAGAGCTGCATAGCACCAACCACACGGCCCTGCTGGGATGAAATACCAACAACTACCATCCACTTGCCATCGCTGTTAACTCGGTAGTTGATAATTTGGCAGCCCTAAAACACTGTTAGCACTAGAATGCCAGATTAGTGGCAGATGAAAGCGGCTCACTTGAAGGTTATCATTTCGCTGGAAGACCTTGACGGGGGCATCTTGACCCGCATCGTAGACATTCCAGTGGAAGACGCTGGTTGTTGTGACAAGACCAAGCTCGTTCTCGCTAATCCACTTCCAGAACTGGACATCCTCGTTCATGGTGCAGGACTTGAGCTTCTTCTTTTGCTCGAGGTCGAAGATCTGCAGTGTTCTAGACTGGGCCTTGAGAGCAATAACCTGTCGGTTCCAGTGCATGATGGCACTGTCGGCCTTGATCGGCCGACGGGTGACGTTGTTGCCATTCTTGAGCTCGATAATGACGACCTCAGGCTGGGCAGCTTCGCTCTTCTTCTCTCGCACACACACGTAGGAGTCGGACTCGAGTGTCTAGCTTCTAGTTAGCTCATGACCTTGTTTATCGCGACCAAATAGCCGGTGGCAGTTTGCGGGACATACGCAGGAGTTGAAGCCAATGCTCTGTGTGTCCACGCCAACATTGGCGAGCTGGACAAGCTCCTGAAACTTGATGGGCAGAGTCGGCATGGCGCCGGTATGGCCTATGATGAGGTAAAAGGGACCTTTCTCAAATCGACGCTCCTAAGCTCGAGTTCGGTCGAAAGACTGGGAAGAAGAATTGGTATCGATCTCGGATCGATCGTCAATAATTATGCCAGGGTTGCCTACGGTTGGCGCAGTGTGAGCTTCCATATGCCGCGTGGCAGGAGACAAGATTTCGAAGTAAACAGAGAAAGCGCGAGGAATCGAAGGGAAAGAAGACAAAAGCGACGACGTGGAGATGTGGATTCTGCTGATGAACGCAGGCGAATTAGTCGTTGGGAGGGACAGGATGAGAACTGGGTGTTGAAGGTGTGTTTAGGTTAAAGGAGAGAGCAGGAAGAAGGTTAGGTTAGGTCCAGGTCACTTTGGGTTACGTTACCTGTTCTGTTTGGAAGGAGCCACAGGTACAGCTGCATTGAAGTGGAGAGTGGAGGTGCAGCACTCAGAAGATACGTACCTATCCGTACCTTCCAAGGTTTAGGTTAGTACTTACTTAATGAGATACAGCGTGCCTAGGGAGCTAGTGTCGCTGGCCAGCAGTGGCTAGTGGCCCGACAGGCCAGGAGTGCCAATGCTGACAGCCTATTTCAAGAGCCAATAGTTAGCCGAATGGCGCTTTGATTTTCCGAGCCGGCCGAGATTGAATCAAAGCAGGCTTTCGTCATCAACAAATAGGCGCCAATCTATCAAGGAAAAGGGGGGAGCATGAATCACTGTCAAGATTACCCTGGACCTATTAGCAATTGGTATGATGCTGATGTTTTACGAGAACAGTGGTCGCTGGCTTAAAGCGAAACTCAATTTGCTTTTCGTCAAAATCTGTGGTTAAACATATTCCCATTGAGAGACCGGTTGTAGCTCGTAACACAACAGCTCAAGCTTAGTTACAGCATGCTGCATATACGAACAGACCTAACAGAGACTACCTTTATCAAAAGGTCCGTGGAAATAAGCGAGGAAGAAGAAACTCAAGAAAGCATTTATACTCACGTATCCTCGGAATCATACTCATCGCATCATATCTGCTGTTCATATAGCTTGATATAATCTCAGAGACCATATCAAGCTACACAACTACTTATACAGGCAAACCATGCCCTCATCCGTTTCGTACATGCCAATCCATATCTAAACACTAGCATCAAACATAATAAGCAAACCTGACTCCAACATCCAACTACGATAGATGTTCCCGATCAATATGATGTGTGACAGCCGCCTCATCTCCTTCAAACCCTTCGCAAAACGGACACTTAACCGTCTCAACGCCAGCACTCGGAGCACTCCCTATACCTTCATCAAAATCCGGTATGAAATCCGCCAAGCTCCTCGGTGGAGGCCCAGTAGCAAACTCATCGTCTCGCCTCACATCCGTATATCGCATAGTAAATCTTGTTGACTGTGTCTGACTTCCCGTCTCTCCCATCGCTGCAGTAGTGCTGCCCATTCTCTGTACTCGGCCCACCTGACCATCCTGTAGTCGCACTTTGATACCTCGTGGATGATTGCCCCGCGTGAGGATATCCTGCACTATTCCTTTTGTCTCTTCTCCTGTTGGCTGGTCTTCTTTCAGAATGATGAATACTGAAGCTCCAGGGATGACTTGTTGTACTGTTGGGACTGTGCCTGATGCTTGCTGTGGTGTTGCA
Organism: Fusarium gaditjirri; assembly: GCA_013266175.1. NCBI lineage: Eukaryota > Fungi > Ascomycota > Sordariomycetes > Hypocreales > Nectriaceae > Fusarium > Fusarium gaditjirri. The sequence continues at coordinate 33,275 of JABFAI010000264.1, read as the reverse complement.
GGTGCACGAGATGGTCGTGATGAGCCTCCTCGTTGGTTATTCTGCTGTTGGCGTGGGGGGCGAGGTTGTCGATTTCGAGGCCGATTTGGCCGGTTCATCGTTACAAAGAATGATGTTGAGCTTTTGGATAATACAGAAATGGCTTGTCTTGGTGTCCCAAAATGAGATGGTAAATAATAAACTAAGAATTTAGGGAACACAATTTTGGTGAGGTTAAAGCTGATTTGATGATGCATGAGTAACAAATAAGGTGTTCAGTTGTGTCCCTCATGTAAAAAAAATTTACCCTAAAGCTGACCATGATACAGCAAAAAAAGCTTATATCACTTACAAACACAATCAACATTCGCAGTTAGATTATAGTAAGAATAGAAAAGTAATTTCATTATAATGATGTAATTAAGTTGAGATTTGTCATACTATTGTCTCTAATTCATGGCCCATGCTTTTCACAGCCCAAGACCAGCCATTCTATGTATGCTCGAATATCTATATCGTGCTTGAACCTCAAAGCCTCTGCTATTTTCTCTTCAGGCTTCATCAGTGACAGGGGAAGAGGCGGGCTTCTTCCTGATATCCTTCCATCCCATTCCAAAAGACGAAAGAACCATGGCACACGACGTGCCTACAGCCAGCAGAAATGTCGCACGCACACCTCTAGAGTACGACCACAAGGCCTGCGGTAAATCTGCTCCTGAAACTACTTCACTGACTGCTCCAGCACCGGCATCGATGATCATGTCAGCGTTGATATCGGGAAGTCTTGCTACAAGTTCTTTGCGAAGCTCATGAGTGAAAATGACATTCGCAGCTGTGATAAAGATCGCACCGCCAAAGGTTTGAGAGAAAGTCAAGATCGCCATGGCTATAGGAGTGACGTCGGCACTTGTATTCGCCTGGATAGCGATGATGGGCATCTGTAGACCGAGACCACGTCCAAGACCTATCAGAATCTGATAGCCGGCCCATGTAGCTGTAGAAGCGTAGGGGCCCATGGAAGAGGCTAGACCAAAGCCGATAGAAGAGAGAGCACCACTGGCTGTGGCGAATGGAAGATAGTAGCCAACCCTTTGAGCTGCTGTCTGTTAGCCAAAGGACTTCAAATTCCATACCAAAAGGACTTACCAAGAGCACCACTCGTGACAGCTGCAAAGATAACGCTGAGGATGCTGGGCAGAAGATTGACACCACTAGTGAAAGGTGAAGCATTTTTAGCCGATTGGAAATAGACAGGAAAATAGTACGATGCGACCATCACCGTACAAAAGAGAAATGCCTGTGACAGACACGAAGCCCAGACCTCTCTTGTGCGTACAATTGGGAGAGGAATCATAGCCTCTGAACCAACGTGATGCTCCCAATACACGAAGATAATGAAAAGAACACCACCGCCACAGAGGAGCCCAATGACAGTTGCAGAGTCCCAGGGGTACTTGAGACCACCCCATTGAAGACCTAGTAGCAACATCACGATGCTAGGACAGAATAGGACGAAGCCGGTGAAGTCAAGTTTCGTTTTCAGAATCTGCATGGCGCTTTCATCTCTACTGGCTCGATGATCAGGCATATGGACGAATAGAATCAAGACTGCGCATATCGCACCGATGGGAAGGTTGATGTAAAAGCCTAGATGCATAGTCAGGATTTGTAAAAGTCTTGACCAAGGATGAGCGTGACTTACACCATCGCCAAGTGGTATACTGAGTAAAAGCGCCTCCTATCAAAGGGCCACTGATGAGTCCCAGCTGAGCAAACCCCATGATAATACCAACAAGGGACGGACGCCTATGAATAGGAACTGCCTTCGCAATCATAGTAAGAGCTCCATTCTGAATACCAGAAGAGCCTATTCCAGCAACGGCTCGGCCGATAATCAACATAGCAGACGACTGGGCTACGCCGCAAATAAGACTGCCAACTTCGAACACAAAGAACAGCGCTAAGAAAGTCCACTACAGTGTATGAGACTCTGTACTATAGGTTGGGATGGAGCTCACTCACTCTTGTGTTGAAGTACATGTATATTTTGCCGGTAAGTGGTTGTAGGGCAGCACTGTTACATATCATGGTCAGCAATGTAGAATGATTTAACCTAGCGCTGACCCTACCTGGCAAGATTGTATGCGCTGGCATACCATCCTATGTCCGGCAACGAGTGAAAGTCCGAAGTTATGCGCGGAACAGCCTAAATTTCCTTAGCATTGTGTGAAACTCCAAGGACTGAATATGTAAGTTACCGTTGAGATGATAGACATGTCCAGCAGCATCAAGAATGCAGCAAGGGTAAGGGATATCATCATGCTTGCGAGCTTCCATCCCGATATCCATTTGGTTTCCTCTTCCTCTGTTGTGAGTTCGCCATCGCCATCTTCTGATTTCTTGGGCTTCTCATCTTGAGTGGGTTCGTTCAAGGTCGGTGTATTTGAAGGCGATTCGGTCTTTTCCTCATCACCGCTGATGGCTTGAAGCTCGCTGCGCTCTGATTTTGATGTCGTTGTAGCCATATTGTCACATTCAAAGATAGACTCAAACAAGGATGCAGAGTTGGTTGAGCCTTGGGGCTTTCAAAAAGTTGCTTGACATCTTGGGGACACCGCGTTTTTAAACAATTTGATGAAACAGCCATATAAGACATAAGCACTGTCTCCCGTAAGGAATTCATAGTGTACTTTCTAGTCCAGGGTGCATTTGTTGTGGTGTTAAGGCTGAAAGTGGTGTCAACGGAGTTGGCAATCATTTCTGGAACGGAATTCCGCCCAACCATTGAGCTCGCAGAACTAATTGCACCATTTGCTTTTCTGGGTGATTTTTCCAGATGGACTCGGTGCGATATTATTTCCCGGTGTCCATGTGCCAAGATACTAAAACTCCCAGGGCCCAAAAACGTCGCCCATCCAAGTTACATCACCAAAGTCGATCATATTAATGTTCGCCATGTCCATGGATGCCTGAACTGTTGAAGTTGGAGGAGTTGCTGGCACCGGTGGACCTGCTCCTTGATTTGCCAGTATCGAAGATGCATTTCTGAGGTGCCGTGATAATGTAGGTTCCCATGAAATCCGAATGTTGCTCATAATCTTAGCCCCCATAACAAACACTGTTTCTTCACCTTGACTTGCTTTCATCTTGTAGACAGAATCCAGCCGTGTGAAGAATTCAACGACTTGGTCCAGTAGTACGAGCAAGTCTGCTGTATTTCGGACAAGCTCCTTATCCCAAGCAGGATCCTCAGACGTAGTAAGTCGATAGAGGGCGATCTGAACCTGCGACAGCTGGATATATATTGCAAAAGGTGCTCCTGGTACATCTTCTGGAGGTATGCCAAAGAAAACGTCATACCATGATCTTATTGCTTGAAGGCAAGAATACATGCTTTCAATTCGCTGATTGACTGGAATGTTTTGCATAAAGAGGCCGACGGAGTTGATTTGAATCTCTGTCGCGAGCGAATGTGCTTGCAAAACCGCTGAAATCTGTCAGTATGTCTTTCGCCGAGAACGTGTGCCAGACTCACGGGTTATAGGCATGTTCGCTGGTAATCCGTCTCGGACTGTTTGAAGTTTGGCGAGTAAACTCCTTCTGAAAACATACGTAGGCGCCGAGGATGACTCGCCCATGACATCTCGAACGAGTAGTTTCTGTGCCTCGTCTGCAACAAGCTGATATCTGACGAATGCGGCCAGAAGCTCGTCAGATGGACATAGTCTGTCTCTCTCTAGAGCTTCCAGGCAATCATTCATATGTGGTGTCCATTGAAGAGGATCCATCTTGCCGACAAACGAGGACATGCTATAAAGGTCAGTAATATTATAAACCGAGGGAATGCCACTTACACTGAAGTCAAAAACCACAGTGACACGACAGCTCGCCTTTCTTCCTGAGTGCGTAGCCGAGGTGGAGGGGGCCGTCCTCCCCACATCTTGAAACATATTGTGAAGTACTGTTCTTCAACAGGGGCTTTGGTAAGACCGAGATCATATGCAAGTAGGACAGCCATTTGGCAAAATGTGATGATAAACGGCCTGCCTGGACTTGAAGTGGTGGCAGCCCTAGATAGCTAGTGTCAGAACATGCTACGATAAGAAGTTTAGTGGCCAACTAACCATGAAATGTAACATATGAGTCCCTGGAGGCAGTCCATGGATCTCTCATGGTTTATGATAATTCTCGTGGCGATTTCTTGGCGAACTTGATCTTTCATCTTTATCTGCTGCTCAACACACATAGAGGTGATGTTCATAATACATAGCCACAGGAATGGCTTCTCTTTCCGGAGAGCCGCGGCTGTTATATCATGTGGTAAAATCATGCAAGGAAAGTTCTTCAGCCATTCTTGGAATTTTGCCAGATACATTTCGGCCTCTTCTGGGGTGGGATCAAACGAGGTGGAGGGGTCTTCACCAATGCTGGATGGGGAGGTATTGGGGTGAGTATTGGCTGTGCTTCTTGAATCATAATTATGAGGCACAGTGTATGGACGAGGATAACTTTCTGAGGAGGAAGAGGAAGCTGCAGCAGTTGCTAGTGATTCTAACCGGCTGGTGAGGTGACCCATGTTGGAGGAATTCATCAAGGGGCTGGAGTCACCGGGACCTGCGGAGTGCAAATGTCCATTTGACGGCTGAGAAGCGCGAAGAATAGTGACGAGGTCTTCAAGTTTTTCTTCAAGCTGAGCGGTTCTAGAAGATGTTGACTTTTTCGCAACTCGTTTCCGCGAGGTTGCCATTGGCTGACATGGCTTGCCAAGACGATGGCATCTTTCACAATCTTGGCCAGAAGCTCTCAAGATACACTTGCATTTAGCTCTTTGACATGCAGTGCAAGCTCTTCCATAGCCAGCGGGAGTCCCTGTCGTGCTAGAGGCTGCAGAGCCTGCAGAGCCTGACAGTTCGGGTGGTGCCATGGCTTTGGCTGCAATTGCCACGCCAAGAGATCTCGCGTACGTAAACAAACAGACAAAGAAGTGGTGAGCAAATTCCGGTTGCGCAGCAGGGCTGATAGGAATTCGAGAATCTGTTTTGAAGGGGTTTGGCATGGGAATTGAAGGAGACCGGAGTTAGGGAATGCCGGGGGGTTAAGATAACGGAGTTCGGAATTCGATCAAATCCGTATTACATATCTACCTAAGCAGTCGCAGTTCTATGATGACCCGGAGTGCAATCGATGAGGCCATTGATTCGGGGAGACTTAGCCAGGTTATCATGTATTATCAATCAGAATTTCTCCGTGCTGATTTCCGATATGTGGCGTGGATGGTTCTGTTCTCGGAATGAGATCCCTACGGAGTCTGGACAGCCCTATCTGTACAGAGGCAGTCTATACGCCGGAGAATTTACTAGTAGCCTTATTAAGATATCTCAGCAGCATGAGTTATTGGAAACTTTTCACCGTGTGTAGTTAGATACCAACTGATGTCCCTGTTGAGACTCTTATACACCAATCTTTGACATTCATTTCACTATTTCTAGGCTTTGTTTTTGAGGGCTTCGCAGTTTATACTATGTAGGACGGATATAAACGATTTTGCTCAATCGACATTACCTTACCGTATGGTTACTTCTGCCGGCTCAACCCGTTATACAAGCCAGATCCGCCTTCCCTTAATTGGTCGTAATGTCAACCAACACGATATATAATTGGTTGTATATATCTTAGCTCCAGGGGCCAATCAAAGCCGGTGTTTCCCGCTCATCTCAATTAACTCACGTCACAAGTGTATCTCGGGTCACTTTACCTGGTAGATTTCTTCTCAACTCCATCTTCATCGCCGACATCGCAGTTCCCAATAACCATAGCCAACCCGGCAAATATCAAAATGGCAGTTCCGTCTGTCGCAGCAGCAGAGATGCTGCCTCGATTCCTTCTTCCTCGTCTCAGCTGGGCCGCTCCGTTCTCCGTATCACGGGCGACCCGGCCATTTGCCTCTATCCCTTCTAGTGATCAAAGGAGGTCATTTGCATCAATCCAGGCTGGTCCTGGTTCTAGACGTCGCTCCCCCCAAGCCGAAAGTCCTATCATAAAACGAGCATTTCATGCGACAACTACTAGACAACGAGACCACCACTTCGATACGCTCAAGTTTGTTAAGCGGTTACAGGGTGAAGGGTTCACTGAGGAGCAGTCGGCTGCGATGATGAAGGTGCTGAACGATGTTATTGAAGAGAGGTGCGCTCTATCATTTGGACACATACTATGTCCATACTAACTGACCATACAGCATCCAAAATCTCACCCGAACAATGGTACTCCGCGAAGATGCAGCAAAAGCAACGTACACTCAAAAGGTCGACTTTGCCAAGCTGCGTTCCGAGCTTCTCTCCGCCGATTCCACTGAATCCAACACGACCCGTACAGCACACGAACGATTGACAAACGACATTGCCAAGCTCAGCAACCGACTGCGCGACGAAATTAGCCGTACACAAGCCAGCGTGCGCCTCGACCTTAACTTAGAAAAGGGCCGTATTAGGGAGGAGGCTGTGGGCCAGGAGCTCAAGATCAAGGAGACGGAGACAAAGATCGAGCAGGAGGTTGCTGCGCTGAGGGAGAAGCTGGAGCAGGTCAAGTTCCAGACACTTCAGTGGCTTATGGGTGTGTGCACCGGTTTTGCGGCGTTGCTGCTTGGTGCTTGGAGATTGCTCATGTAAAGCATGGATGCATTGGGTGTTAGTTGGAGTTAGGCGGGTTGGAGTTGTACAAACAGTGTTCATGGTTCACCCTTAACCGATAGATTTTCTAGTGTCTGAAATCAAATCTGTGCATAACATGCCGCTCATATTAGCTTGAGTTGATGCGAATCAGATCAACTCAACTTTCCTCTGACAACTCCTCATACTTAAGTATTCTATAGTGGTATCTTCACTCTGATTTTAGGGTAAAGATTTATTAATGGCGCCTTTAACAACCTACTTCAAGGACTCAACAGAGCACATCCCCCCGCCCCCACGTCACCCCGCCATAGACGGACATTGTATGCCCTGGGATCCGGATGTATTTATTGTCTGTCGGCCTGAAAGCCGAAAGTCCTTTGATAGTCCGTCCGGACAAGAGAGAACTGACTCGATATTGTGGTAGATATAAACCCATTTCAAGGATTCCCAAAGCCTCAACCATTTTCCCCATTTCCGATATTTTCCAAAGTTGTTCAATATGGCAGATAAACCCAAGGTCCTCTTCCTGGGCAGTACCAAGCAGTAAGTTCTGTTCATACCTCAAGGAACATGAATGTTCTCTGTTCTTCCTTTGCAAATACCGTAGTTAATATGCTGCTCTAGAGCTCATGAAGAGTTTGTCTCACTCTGTGAGATTGTAGAACCTCTCTACCCAAAGTCAACTGAGCGATCTGCATTTATAAAAGAGACCAAGTCTGGTATTTTCGATGGAGTCAAGGCGATCTACCGTACAAACAAGTCTATTAGCATTACTGGTCTCTTTGATGCTGAGTTACTGGATGCATTACCCAAGTCTCTCAAGTTCATTTGTCATAACGGTAAGTTCTCCGAGTCTATCGTGACCGGGTTTACCAACTCCTACAGGCGCCGGATATGACCAAATTCATGTCTCAGAATGCACTTCTCGTGGCATTCACGTTTCAAACACACCCACAGCTGTAGACGATGCCACAGCTGACATCACTATCTTTCTTCTCATCGGCGCCTTGAGAAATATCTCATCCTCCATCTTCACTCTACGAGAGGGAACTTGGCGGGGTAACCCTCCACCATCGCTTGGACATGATCCTCAAGGCAAAGTGCTAGGCATTCTAGGCATGGGAGGCATTGGTCGCAATGTTGCACGCAAAGCCCGCGCTTTTGGCATGACTGTGAGATACCACAACCGTGGCCGTTTATCGCCTGATCTAGAGGACGGTGCTGAATATGTTGACTTCGAGACGCTTCTCAAAGACAGTGATGTGTTGAGTCTCAACTTACCCTTGAACGTGCGTCCAGTCGTGATTGGGATATTCTCGGGAACCTGAACTGACCATTTACAGCCAAAAACCCGACATACTATTGCAAAACCCCAATTCGACATTATGAAGCGTGGCATTGTAATTGTCAACACCGCTCGTGGTGCAGTGATGGACGAAGCCGCTCTTGTCGAAGCTCTTGAATCAGGACAAGTCGCCAGTGCTGGTCTTGATGTCTTTGAGAACGAACCAGAGGTTCACCCAGGGCTCTTGAAGAATAAGAACGTATTGCTTGTTCCACACATGGGAACGTGGACTGTAGAGACCGAGAGACTGATGGAGGCTTGGGCTATGGACAATGTTCGTCTTGCAGTGACAGAAGGAAAGTTGAAGAGTATCGTTTCTGAGCAGAAGGATCTGCAATAGACAGTAGCTCTGTCTGCACACCATAGGATTAGCGGTGTAAAGAGGCTCGGAAGGTATAGAATGGGCGAACAAGAAATAGAAAGCCCAGATGAAGCTCCATTATGCTACACACACATCCCAAGCTGATCTAAGGCTTTGAGTCCTTGGGATGAAAGTCTTTCATCTCTTCTCGCACTAAATCGGATGATAGATTGCAAGTAACCTTGTATCCGCTAAATTGACTTATAACTAGCTACCTTATTATAAGTTAGATTGAAACAACTCAACGGTTAAAACAAGCCTGGTAAAACAACAAACCCAGAGCATAAGCAATACGTGGCGGCTTCACTCAAAGCTACGTGGAACCCGATCCTTACACAGGAGATAGTCAGAGGATATCATAATGAAAGAATCACATGAGAAGCAATGGTGTTAGAGTCAGAATATCTCTTGTTGAAGTTCTACTCTATCCTGGCCACGGTTGACGGGCCTGCCTGTATCGAGTTACCATCTCATCCATCCCTATGGGGGAGGTCTCGTCTTGGTCATATCCGTCCTATTCATTCCATTCGTCATCCATTTTTATAATCTCGAAGGGGGGAATCATGATTAGCAAAAAAGCCAACGCCATTTTGTTGAAAAAGCAAGATTTTTTTGCCCCTCCCTGCACCCTGCACCCTGCGAGGAGTCTTCTCTTTGATGATTTAGAGAAGTAACCCAAATAAGCAGAAACAAAGAAGAGAAGAGAAAAAAAATCAGAAAACCGCAGATGTCCTTGTAACTCTCCCAACCCATATGCCATGCAAGTTCATGCTGTTGAAACTAGAATTTTGCCGATTGTCATCTCGACAGAAGAGGGAAAAGTTCGTTACACGTAGGAATCCAGTTGAAGGATCCTGGGTATTGATTACAAACGCTTAGTAGCGGTAGATATCGGCCTTGAAGGGACCCTCGACGGTGAGGCCGAGATACTCAGCCTGGACCTTGCTGAGGGTGCTGAGCTCAGCCTGGCAGTGGTCAAGGTGGAGACGGGCGACCTCCTCGTCGAGGATCTTGGGGAGGACGTAGACACCAACGTCGAGCTTGTCGGTCTTGGCGAACTCGACGTACTTCTCACCCCAAGCCTTGTCGGCGGCCTTGTACAGCATGATCTGGGCAAGGACCTGGTTGGTGAAAGAGCAAGACATAACGAAAGAAGAGTGGCCAGTAGCACAACCGAGGTTGACAAGACGACCCTCAGCAAGGAGGATGATGTGACGGCCGTTGGGCATGAGGAAACGGTCAACCTGGGGCTTGATGTTCTGGACAGAGCTGGCGTTGGCCTTGAGCCAAGCAACGTCAATCTCGATATCGAAGTGACCAATGTCTATTTGCCAATGTCAGTGATGAATCATTGAGTGAAAAAGTAATGTAACTTACTGCAGACGATGGCGTCGTTGGGCATAGCCTCGAAGTGCTCGCCAGTGAGGATGTCACGGCAACCGGTGGTGGTGACGAAGATTTGACCGACCTTGGCGGCCTTCTCCATGGTGGTGACTTGGTAACCGGCCATAGCAGCCTGGAGAGCGTTGATGGGGTCAATCTCGGTAACGAGGACACGGGCACCCATGCCGTGGAGGGCCATGGCGCAACCCTTACCAACATCACCGAAACCGGCAACAACGGCGACCTTGCCAGCAATCATGACATCGGTAGCACGCTTGATACCATCGACAAGGGACTCACGGCAGCCGTAAAGGTTGTCGAACTTGGACTTGGTGACGGAGTCGTTGACGTTGATGGCGGGGACAAGGAGCTTGCCATCCTTGAGCATGCGGTAAAGGTGGTGGACACCGGTGGTGGTCTCCTCAGAGACACCAAAGCAGTCCTTGAGCATCTCAGGGTACTTCTGGTGGACAAGGGTGGTCAGGTCACCACCGTCGTCGAGGATGAGGTTGAGCTTCTTGTTGTCCTTGAAGGCAGTGAGCTGCTGCTCGAGGCACCAGTTGTACTCCTCCTCGGTCTCACCCTTCCAGGCGAAGACGGGGACACCGGCGGCGGCAATGGCAGCAGCGGCATGGTCCTGGGTGCTGAAGATGTTGCAGCTGGTCCAGGTAACCTCAGCACCGAGAGCAGTGAGGGTCTCGATGAGGACGGCGGTCTGGATGGTCATGTGAAGGCAGCCAGCAATGCGGGCACCGGCGAGAGGCTGGTCAGCAGCATACTTGGCTCGGGTCTGCATGAGACCGGGCATCTCGTTTTCAGCGAGCTCAATCTCCTTGCGGCCAAAGGCGGCCAGAGAAAGGTCAGCGACCTTGAACTTGTGGGCGGGAGCAGACATGATGAATGGATGTGGAGGAAGGGGTGAAAGGATGGATGAGAGAAGGAAGAGAGAGAATAGAAAGAGAAGAAGAAGGGACTGAAAAAGTTGAATGGGAGGAGGAAGAATATGTAGGTTGTAGAATCAACAACGAGATAACATTGGGCGGGGCAGAGAGAACTGCTTCTATGGGCTGAGAGCCTCTGGAGGGGCCTGGAGGGGGAGGGGTTGACCAGGGCCCAGCAGTGTCAGTGGGGGTTTTTTTTCGCGGGCGGTGAAGTCGATGGACGGCAAAATGAGGGGCAGAATTTTCTTCTGCCATTGAAGCCCAGCAATTTTGAGGCGGGGCAGTGCAGAAATGCACTCCGAGTCCAGTCGATCTTCAGGCTAGGTACTTGTAAGCGGGTGGTTGGCTGGGCACTGGACCTGGTACCCTCGAGAGCCTGGCGGTTTGAAGCGCCAAAAGGTGCCTCCGAGTAAGAGTGGATCTCTCAGGGACTCGGAGAATCCACCAGAGGAAAAAATAAAGAGGAGCTTTCTCATGATGGGAAGCTCCTCCAGGTCTTGGTACGAATACGGGACTAGCGAGGAGGAGACCACGTTGATTTTTCTCATTCAGTGAGTGGGTGAATAATTAGACTTCTTTTTTGCTGTCTAGAGTGACTATCTGCTCATCAATTGATCACTCCGACTGTGCATAACTTGCTTCGTACAGATGCAGCTTTGGCTGACTTTGACCCTTGATATTCCCCGCTCGGAAGCCGAGCACCGCTTAACGCGAATACTACGGGTCATTGATCGTCTGCAAGCTACGAACGAACATACCGACTAATCTGTATATCCGAATATTCTGAGGGGAGTCAGTTCAGAGGCACCTCTTTGGTCTCGTCATAAGACTCAGGCTGGTACCAGACTCATCACTTCGACTCATATATCTTCTCGGCGTGTATGAGTGAGATGAGATATTTATACCATGAAACCCTGGTCTTGGATCAACCATGAACTACCTCAAATCCCGAGGTCATTTGCCGAGTTCACTGAAAGACAGAACAACAAAGCGACAGTTACCAATGAATTTCTAAACGTAAAATTGTTTCAATGCTCTCGGACTTTGAGAACTTGTTTGCAGGCGCTATCTACGAAGCCAGCTTTTTTATGACCAAGGCAATGCTACAGTCGTATCCATCTCTTCGTGACTCTTCAGCATGAACACAACATCAACGTCAGGCTGGCCCATCATGTGCTCATCAAGTGCTCCTCTCTTTCTCAGCGCTTTAAAATCTAGACCAGCACTCGATATTATTCCACATTGTCCGGAACGCCGCCAATGCAAACCATCACTGAGCGTCTCGTATTCCTGAAATTCCTCGAGACTTTTTGAAATCCCCGTCTCGCCCGACCTCCATCTATTTTGGCATCAAGTTCTCCCGCACGGCAAACATCTTGGCACTGACGTTGGCTGTGAATCCATCCACCTGCTTGCTATATTGCTCGACCTGCTTCGCGTTCAGCATACCCTCCAGTCTGCTGGGCTCCTGAGGAAGCTTGAACAGTCGCTGCCACTCATCCTCGGGGAGAGGAGCCTGCTTAGCAGCAGCACGTTGTGCGTTCTCAGCCTTGCGCTTGGTCTGCCATTGTGTAATCTTGGTCTGCTCACGACCGAGTTGTCGCTGGTAGAATTGGAAGTTGTTGAGGTCGGTATAGTGAGCCTCGATGCTCTCGAGCAGAAGATCGCAGGTCTTCTCGAGGAACGGGTCGATCGCAAGGTCGAGGTTGTCGATAGAGGGGTACAGAGGAGGCTCGAGAGCGTTGCGGTTGAGGTCATCCAGCGATGAGGGTTGCTCAATATCGCCCTTCACAGGAGCGGAAGGAATCTGGTGGAGGAAGGTTGTGAGGAGGTGAGAGTTGTGGACGTTGACAGGGACCTCGGTGAGGATATCCTTGAAGGTGAGCTTAGACTTTTGCAAGCTGTTACTGATTAGTATCTCTGTCTCCGGTCGTGGTAATAGCATCATCGTACCTCTCGGTTGTGAACTTGCCCTCCTTGTAGGCGCTCATGAAAGCAGGGGACAGGCGGAAAGCCCGGAAGGTCAAGTTGCCCTGAGAGCTCTTGCTAGCATCGTGGACGAGGGCGACAGTGTTCTCGTTGGCGCTTTGGTAGTGGAACTGGTTCTCGATGAAGTTCAAGTTGACAAAGTTACCCATGGTGGCACTTGTGTACCAACCAACGTTGTTGGCGTCGACGTTGACCTCCTTGAGATGTCGGATCATCTCATTTTGGTAGTGGATGTTGTTCTTCTGTCGGGGAGCAGCGGCGGCAATCTGCGAAGCATCGTTCTGGTGGCTGTCGGTTGTAGCGGGGTCGACAGTAGGGAAAGGGAACGTGTTGGTGACCTCAAGGAGGCCCTCGTTCTCCATACCAACAATAGCTCCAGTCGCAACAGAAGGGAAGGCCGAAGAGCAGTGCTTGGCAATCTTCATGATAACCTACACCACCGACTGAGGTCAGTCCCATTACTCTCTACTCGTACTTCAAGAGGGGGTCTCAAAGACCAAAAGGTGGGGCATGTTCAACTCACCAGAGCCTCGACTTGAACGGCCTGGAAAGGCGCAGCGACAGGCGCATCGTTGGGAGCGTCCGCCATATTGACAAGAATTCGGGAGGAGATGTTCACGGTGCCGCGAGAGAAGGAGAGAGGTTCGGCGCTACGATCGCGAAAGGGGCGGATGGTGTTGCAAGGCTTCGGGGCTCTGAAGGTGGGAATATCGAAACTTTTCGTTCGTTGTACTCATTTGTGGGCGTTGTGGGATAACTAGGCGGTGAGGCACGGCAGATTATATATCCCGCGCCTGACGCTACGAGCTGACCTACGATCTTCGTTTATCACCACCAGGTCAAGCATACAGCGGCCCGAAAAGATGCCTTATTAACTCTGGTTTACCAATATTACGCTCGATATCATGATACAGAATGGATGTGTACTCTATCTCTCTTATGCGTCTCTTCGCGGTCCGTTCTGAGCTGTGGCACCTTGCCCTCGTTCTCGACGTGCTACAGACATTTCAATGCCATCAGCTAGAATATCACGAACAATCTAAAATCTAATTATTGTTTTATTTCGTTTATCATTCTACCGTCTAGCCCATTTTCAAAGCAAGTCATCATATTTCCGAACAAACGCCGTTCTTTTTTCTGTCCCATATTTTTCTAACCCTCAAGACCGACACCCAACGCCTCATAAGCTTCGTGAACAAAAGGTTTAAGAAGCCTCAAACATTGTCATCTAGTCTTGCCAGGGGATAATCTCCCAGCTTTCGGCATTGTCCCGAATGATAAGTCGATGCTGATCAATCTTCCAGAATGCGTATAAGGAGCGAGTTGCTCCAGCAGCTTTGCGATGAGCTGGGCCTGTACCACCCTTCTTGGCATCTTCCCGCGAACGCCAGACACAAGTCGCCAAGTTGGCCAATTCTGAGTCAGGTTCTCCAAACCAGTATCTGTTCGTGTCAATACAACAGACCCATAGAATATACACTTCTAACTTACTTCAGGAACCCGCCACTCGCCACAGCCTCAGCATGCGCCCCCTTGTCGAGAACTCCGAGGTCAGCATATTCGGTCTCCTTCTTGATTCGTGACCGGAATGCCACGATATAGAACGATGTTTCTTTGAAGGACTTTCCAGACTCGACCGCAAGACGTTTCACTTCTTGGATCACCTCTGGCCAATTGAAGGATTCTGTGTATGGAGCTGTCGCGTAGTCGTCACGAAGAACCCGAAATTGACTCAAGGCTCGTGCGAGGAGCTCATTTGCGTTGTCAAGAGTGTCGAGGTCAAGCAAATGCTCTTGTTCCGTGTATGGTGATTGGATAAGATACCGGTGGTTGGCTGCGAGGTCCGGGCTGATTTCTCCCACTTCGACTTCAGCAGCTGTTTTTGAAAATATATCGAGTGACGAAGCAGGAGCTGTCTGCACATCTGCAGTTGCCATTGTGGGTTATTTGGGTTTTGCTGTGTGGTTGAGTATCGAGTGTGCAGTCAAGACAGTGAAATGTTTTGGGTATATCGAAACACAATGGCAGAAGATGGAAGGGGGATATATGGAACTACGAGCCAGGGCGCGGCGGCAGCGACAGCGAGTCATCGACAGCAATTTAAAGCACACGAAACATCTTCATAACCTCTTAGGCAATCAAGCCTTGAATAACGTGCTCAAATGACACCATCCGAGCCCGACGACGAAGGTTACACATGTGGGTCGGTGAAGACTATCAGAGGGTCTTTCTGCCGGTAGTTCTGGAAGTCACTTACTTGTTAGTGCGGATGGTCGGGCGTCTCGAAAAATGGCACTCCTCGAACTAGACCGGTCAAGACTTGTTGTCCGAGTCAGCCAGGCGTGCTATTTGAAAATCGGAGAATTCTGCAACTCGTTTTTGCTGGAATACTACAAACGGCTTCACAGAATAACGAAGTACACCGGAATTCTCGTTTGTCTCTGAGGGATCCGGAATCTCGCATATCAGAGACATGTATCTATGGCGACTTCTCACCAAACCATGATGAAATACCGGGATCGGCTACATGCAATGAGCGAGATCCTTCCTTCACCGCCAGAAGAAAGCTTCGTCAACCATTTCACCGGTTTCGGGCATCCTTGGAAGGATAAGGCGAAGAGTCGGAACAAAGAAGGAATTACACTTTTATGTAACCAGGGGTCCTTGACAAAATGGCTGTGAGACTAACGCAGGCCAAACTGCAATTGCGGTTGGCGCTAAAAAAAAAAAAATGGCCGACGGTACGACCCAACCGACCATCTTGAATTCCTACTACACCATACGGATACAATACTACATAGTCGAGCTCAACCCAACGCATGACGGGAATAGCTCTTTGTTGGTACTTACTCGTCAGATGATGGATTTACAAACTGTAAGCCAAAAAGATAGCCATAAATTCGCAGTCAAAGTCAGCTCATACTGTTCTGAGAAGCTTCGTCTGCACGCATATCTTGAAGCAGCATCATTGGAGGACGTGGTCTTCGTTCAATGTGCCCTCTGGCTATAGTCTAACCCTATAGAAGTCATAATTTAGCATTGTCGAATGAATTTTCTGGATTGCGAATCTACCTCGGATTGTCGCACACTACTTGCTGAAGACGTCAAAAGCCACGGGGATGTCGACATCCAGATCTACGATCTTGTTCGTTGATCATTAGACAACTTCATAATTTTTAATTGTGTGATACAGTCCTTTGAGGTCTTTATATCAGTCAATTGATATAGAAACAGCTAGAAAATATGGTTCAATGTCTAATTGGTCTATCACAACTTATATCGCACGCCATCACAACGGGCCATCGTCCTCCACTTCTGCTTTTCCCCTTCTCAACCAAACTTTGGCCATCTCATACGACCCCAGATAGAGTCCACTCCCTAGCATCGTCCACCCGGATCGCAGAGCCGCACCCCGGAAGAATCCCCGCACTCCCCTCTCTTGGTAAACCTCCTTCGAGACAGTCCACGCCCCCTTCTTTGGTTGCTTTCCCTCCATCTTGGCTGCGACTTCGTCTTGCCCCTGTGATTGACTCTCGTTCTGGTTTGCCGCACTCAACATCATCCTCGTCTTGACGACATCACTCGGTGTCGTTATGAAAGCCGCTATCGATCCCGCACTTCCAGCACTTAAACCCGTAGCGAGCCCCGTCTCCATCAGCCCTGGCTCCGAAGTTCCGGAGCCTCGCGATTTCCAGTATGTTGCTCGCACATGCTCGAATATAGGAAATTGAAGAGCTGTGAATGGTAAATTTCGTGCGACGAGTGCCGTGTAGCCTGTAAAAAGGCGACGTGATACTCCATCGCCGGCCAGCTGGCGGAATGCTTGTAGGGAGGTAAAAGATCCAGATCGTCTTGCCCCATGGCTATCATTTTGCAACATCTGGGCGTTTTGCTTGATGACCTCTGCTGGTGCGAGGACTAAGCAGGATGCCATCTCTGCCACCCCCGAGGCTGCTGAGTGAACCAGAGGTTGTGGTAATGGCGTCGCATTGCCGATAATTCGTTTGGAGCTCTCATATGTAGAGAAGAATAGACCCGCTGTGAATTGTGTAAGCCAGAAATTCCCCATCTTCCGTCTTCTATTGCACACCTGCTGGAAGAGTGGCCAGGACTACACTCCCAATCCCCTGGTAGAGGCCTCGTACTGCCCATATCCTGTTTTTTGAGCTGTCAGAATATGTCTTGAGGTAATCTTGACTCTGCAGACGAGTCTTGATAGTATCGAGAGGGTAGACCAAGACATCTACTGTAAATGCTGCAATAGCACCAGCCTATGAATGTGTGAGTGAGTGTATCATCACCTGAACCTTGATTATTTAGCCAATCTTACAATATATATATCCGACCTGTTTTCCATCGGACGCCTGCTGCATAGATCGTAATGATGAAATTCTTCCAAGTTAGTAGTAGTGAAATATGGGTTCTCTTACACCATGAGCTGGTGATGTCATGATTGTGTGCTTATATACTTTCAGATTACCCTGCACTTCAACTCATCATGGAAGTATCTCGAGCTCCCAGCATGTGAAAACACAAAAAATAGAATTGAATGTGTACATCACCATAGCTATAGTATAGCACTCCATAGCCTCCTTGTCATAAGTCATAAGTAATTCAATTTATCATCAAGAACAACCCCATATCGACTTCATCATCTCACTCATCTTGTCTGATTGGCATAAGTCGGATAATACAAGTCAGAACTACTTTTAGAATTAAGAATGTATATGATCCCATCTCTTGACGCCAGCCCATATACAACCCCATGATTCATGCAAGCCGACGCTTCCCCTGCCGTCTATGTGAGTTAATGACTCCAAAACGTCCCAAGATAATAAATCACCAAAATGCTTGCGTTCCCGTCTTTAGAAGATGCCCTCTGCTCTATCATAAAATCACGCCGTAAATCGAAAGACAAATGAAATCATAGCCTGCTCTTTACAGCTGGGGCCGTCTCGTTAACTACTGCCACGACGACACATATATCGTCGACTTTGCCGCCGTGCCAGTTTTCTTGGGGGTAGTATTTATGAACCTCCTTAGCGAATGGTCCATCAAGTTTTGTGTTGACGCTGGCTCGCTTGGCGGCTGTCACGATTTCCGTAGCGAGTGCGCTCTGGAGTGTAGCTGTTCGTTTGCCTTCTGAGGCTTCAGGGAACTCGACCAGAGGCTCTAGCGAATCCGCAACGCGCACACCACCAGCATCAGTCATTACCCAGGCGCCTGTGGATACCAGAACTCGACTGGCGATTCGTAGAATGTCCTGGTTAAAGAGATTGTCTAGAACACCGTCGGTCGCAAGAACAAGAATATCACCGTGACGGAGCGCGTGTTGGGTAACGTCAGCATCCCTGGGTAAGTCGCTTAGCTGAGCACCACCAAACGCTGCCATGCGAGCAGCAACGCTGGGAGGTACAAGAGATAGTTGGAAAGGAGTATTGAAAGCGTGCGTTTGAGGTTCGGAATATGTGTGAACTCCATTGAGTCGAAGTTGCAGGAAGCCGGAATCACCAAGGTTCGCAACGTCTAGGTTTCCATCTGCTCCAGCAATAGCCACACATGCTGTGCTTCCGCCAGCGCGAAGACTGCTGTCGTTGCAGATTGCTTCATATCCCTTCTGCATCAACTGTCTTGCTGTCAAAGGAGGCCCTGAGCTAGTCTGGTGTTCGTGGGCAGCTATGGCCATATAATCGCAAAATCCGTGTGAGAAATCAGCGGGATCGACACCAGAATCTACCCAGCCCCCAACACCGTCAGCAACGCCAAAGGCTACTGACCCGGAATCGTTGATCCGGCTGACAAAGAAGGCATCGTGTCCAGATTCGGGTCGAGCGGAAGGTCGACGGTTTCGAGGGGGCTGAATGCGATTGTATGGATTAAAGTGGAAGACGTGAGTGGAGGGGTCGTATGGCCTGTCCTTGGCAATGAAGGAGGATGCGACATGATAAGAGAATCGAGGAGCATCGGTCGAGGTGGAGTAGAGTCTGGAGCGAGGGCACGAACTCATTGCGACATGAGAATGAGCACGGAGTTGGGACCAGGATTGCGTCGGAGCTGGCACAGTTAGAATTGCGGGCTGCCGAGCATTGGACAAACGATGCGACCAACCCTTAGCCAGCGTTCGCAATGAAGCCGTAGCAAGTCGATTGTAGGGTGCAGCCATGGAGGGCTAGAAAGCGGATCGTCTAGAGGCAAGAATCGATGCGAATAGTGACGGTTCGGAGCGAGGTTCGGAGGAGGATTAAAATATTGGTGATGATAAAACTTTGATAGAAGTTACAGAAAAACCATCTTTGCCAAGGAGATCGTAAGAGAAAAAATTGGTGACATGAGAGAAGTGGGATCGTGAACGGAGAAACAAAGTTGTTGAGCGCCGATTTACCAACTTGTTATCTAATCTTGACTGGCCAAGCCCCTCCTCCAATATCCTTTCACAATAACCAATTCTTCGGAACGAAGAGACAAGCCACATACACCTTGTCAAATTATGCAAATGCAAGATAAAAGGAGGCGGTGCATGGTTCAAGCCACTACATGCTTCTCCAATATTTCCCGGAATCTCATCTCCGCAATTATTGATACCCGCTGTTGATCCGCGATCTATATCCGCGAGGAAGGCACGTCACGTGGTTTCACGAGCGTTGTTCCTGCCGATTCCGAGACCAGCGAAGCCGAAGTTGACAATTCCAATTTTGTGATTGGCCAGAGGTCCCAGTGTAAACTGCAATAACCGAGGAAGGTTTGCCAACCCAATACATGACGACGAGAATCCTCGATACGCCACCCTTTGCGAATAGACGATTCAACTCTATCGGAGGAGATTGCACGGCATTTCTTTCCTGTCAATTGTCTGACCACAGCTCCAACTAAACATTGCGAAGTTTGACTGTCCTTCTCCTCCGGTCCCAATCGCAATTGTACTTCCTCGATTCGATTATTCGACACGATGGCTGCCCTTCGATCTTCTTCCCGACTCGTCGGAGCCTTCTCAAGGACGGCTGCTTTCCGACCTGGCGCTGTCTTCACTCGTTCTATGGCCTCAGTCAGCGAGCCTCCCAAGGACTCTGATGCCAACCTCAAGTCTTTCCAAATCTACCGATGGAACCCTGATACCCCCAGCGAGAAGCCTCGCCTTCAGACCTACACTCTGGACCTCAACAAGACTGGACCTATGATTCTCGATGCCCTCATCCGAATCAAGAACGAGCTCGACCCTACTCTGACCTTCCGACGAAGTTGCCGTGAGGGTATCTGCGGTAGCTGCGCCATGAACATCAACGGACAGAACACTCTTGCTTGCTTGTGTATGTCCCCTTTGATCCGGGTCGCATGCGGCAAATCACATCGGATAATGAAATGCTAATGTGCTGTCAGGCCGAATTCCCACTGAGGCTGCTTCCGACGTCAAGATCTACCCTCTTCCTCACACCTACGTCGTCAAGGACCTTGTCCCTGATTTGACACATTTCTACAAGCAGTACAAGAGCATCAAGCCCTACCTTCAGCGGGATACCCCTGCCGAAGACGTACGACCCCTTTCTCACCTACAGAATCTTACATTTGCTAACCCAGTTCTCAGGGCAAGGAGTACCGACAGACTAAGGAGGACCGCCGCAAGCTCGACGGTCTCTACGAGTGCATTCTCTGCGCCTGCTGCTCTACCTCATGCCCATCTTACTGGTGGAACTCTGAGGAGTACCTTGGTCCCGCTATCCTTCTCCAGTCTTATCGATGGCTCGCCGACTCTCGTGACCAGCGCACCGCCGAGCGAAAGACCAACCTCGAGAACTCGATGAGCCTGTACCGTTGCCACACCATTCTTAACTGTACACGAGCCTGTCCCAAGGGTCTTAACCCCGGCAAGGCCATTGCCGAGATCAAGAAGCAGATGGCTTTCGGCAACTAGATCAACAAAACTACGAATATGTCGCGAAAACGATGTGACGATTGGAGGGAGAAGCGAAGCATTTAAAGGGTTGTCGCAGAGCAAAATCTGCGTATGAGATTATTAGGACTTTAACCCTGTGTATAGGCTATGGATGGGAGTTCCACGCTGTGTTCTATAGCAAACTTGGCAATATTATTTTCTTGATCGTTCACCCCTGGTTCCTGTCCTATTATCAAGTTTCTTGTGTTCGTTCGGGCATGATTCTGTAAGCTGGCTCTAGCTACGCTCACAAACCCCGACCTTGCGACATCGTACTCTCGAGCGCCTCGAAAGGCCTGCCTGTGTTCAAGAAAGAGCACCATATACAGACCAATTGAGACTCAAGAACTCGGAAGATTGCCCAACAGCTACGATTCTGACCCTCCGCCCTGACTGGCTCAGTTGCAATTGCTGATCCAGCCCCTGATTAATTGTCTTCAAGCAAGGGCAATACTGAACATTCAATTCGTCCTTAATCCTCGAGCCTCAAGCCGCAACTATCGTTTTTTCTGAACTGGTTTTCCCCCTCGCACGACCTCTTGGTCTTCTCATCACTTCTATAACACGAGTCTGTGACATGAAGATAACGAATGCTGATCCCCAATGATCGACACACGCGACATGATCAACAAATAATACTATGAGACACATTCCGTTAGCTCCCCAGGATGAGAAAGACTGACAGTTTTCACATGAATTGGAGTAGGGGGTTAGTTGAAGCAGTGTATAGTACCTGCAGAGTGGCTTCGGGACGGTTACAGTGGCTTTCAATGATGGAGCAACTTCATACAAGCTGTGTATTAGGCAGAGCAAGTGGATCAAGTTACGTACCGGGATATTCAACATGTGGCTTCGGAGAATTTGCAGACCTGAATCGTGACTATGATAACTACTTAGAAGCTTGTCCAGAATGCTGTATACTTCGCTGGCGGTCTTTTGACACACGTGCGACTGTGGCCTTGAATTTCGAGGAGGTACTAAGATTGCTTACCACAGTGATCAACCTCGCTGCATCAAAGATCCTTTCATGGAGCAGAGAATCACAGTCAGTCTCGTCAAGACCATCTGACATGACAGGCGGCAATTAAGTATATGAACTCCTTGGTATGTTTGTGAGGTTCATCTTTTGTGCGCCAAGACATTATATTTCGAAAAATGCCAGCATCTTAGCATTGTTTGACACTTAATTTGAATACAGCCTTGGCCTTTTTTTTCACGGCTACGTTGCACATATTGAAGGTCGCCATGCTGTCTCACAAGAACTGCCGACCTGCGGAATGCTGAATCGTGTAACCTAACCATGATGCTTAGTTTGAAGTAGATGGTAAAAATGTATGCTTATACGAGTTTGAGCATTTGGTTCTACTATAAAAAATTGTTGAGTGCATAGTAAGGGCTGAATACGTATAAAGTCTGGTAACTCCTACCTACAGCAGAAGACAAACCTTGATATCACCATGCACAACTTTACAGCTCAAACCTCGCACTTCACATCTTAACAAACTAACACCTAAAATATCGTCATGTTCTTCAAAGCTATCATTAACGCTTCCGCTATCGCTGGCCTTGCTGCTGCGGTGCCATTCAGCACCAACACTACAAGTGCCTGTCCCACCCTTTGCGTGGATGCTATTAATGACTGTGGTGTCATGTACGGAGGGCAAGCTAATCCGAATCCAAACACATCTGAGCGTAGAATATCCTAGCTGATAATTTACCAGATGCTATCCTATTTGCTCTCCTGAGCTGTATCCTACACCGCCGTCATGCACTCCTACTACAGCGACCATCACTCCTATCACACCAACCCCTAATTACATCACAAACTCAACTCTGTAAGCGGGATGCTACTGATCCTAATTTCACTTGAGGTAGCATGAGTATTGGAGACGGAATTGTTATTCGACATTGAAAGCTGTACCTCTCAGGATGATATCCTTACCTAGGCATTTGAGATTGTTGATTATCTAATGGTATGACACGTTCTAATCCAAAACTACCTAAACCTTTCCCACAACTAGTAATAGGCATTGCCTGGTGTGCTTGGACTTCGTGAATAATCATCTACTGTTCCTGGGAACGCACCAACTGGTGCTGAAGGACCACCCTTGACATCGTCATCTGAACTTAGGTCGTTGACATATGTATCATCGTCTTCAGGAGGTGCGCGCATGGCTTCGAAAACATCCCTGCCCAGTGAGGGCACCTCGTAGGGTTTGAGTGTATGAATCTCTCGCCCTGACGGCATCTTGCTGAGAAGTGTGTTGATGGGGGGTATTGCTTGTGTGTTCATCTGGCACAGATGTTAGCGAATACCCTATTATTCTTGATATAGTGTTTACCGTATCGTTAACTTTGTTCCACTTGGCATCGAGCATCTCTAGTACTCGAATCTCCTCCATCTTGCCAGCATCACTTCCCCACGCAGACTCCTTATCCACACGCCGATCTTCGCGCTTTTCTGTGAAATCTTTCTTTAATCGGCTGAAGCTTAGTCCCTTCTTGTTGTTGTCTTTGATTTCAACACCTAGCTCTGATAAGCCGGCACGAACCCACCCAATGCCATCTGCAACCTGGCCACCTATCTCGGCATCGATTCCAAAGAAACGACAAGCGCGAGCTCGACATGTTCGGCGAAGATCTTCCAGATATTTCAAAAGAGCACTGTTGATCTTACGCGAACCAGATCCTGCTGTGCTGCAAAGGGATGAGGCTTTGGCTGCATGTTCTGAGGCTGCTAAACACAGTCGGGCATAAAGATGGGCGCGAACTTTTGGAATTTCAGGGGCTTTGAACATCCACTCCTTGTCGTTCTTGTTCCGGTCCTGAGCGACTATTGCTGGATATGGATCATCTTTAAGAACGGCTAGTAACGTAGCTTCAGCCAATGCTAGAGAACACAAGGCTCGAGCTGTTCCGGGAGCAACATCGGGACATGGGAGGGTAGCTGTAGCATGCTCCCCTCGACCTGCGAGATAATCATACACGGAAGCAGCTTCGAGGAGACATTTCGTTGCGGCTGTGACTGCATTTGTTCGCTCTTGGGCCCCGAGAAACTCGCTACTGGTTGAATAAAGTGGTTGTAAGGCAGATCGAGCTGTCAGGACATGAGAGAAGCCCAGAGTTGAAAGTACAAAGGCAACTTCATGCTCTAAAGACGAAATCTTGACTCTTGCTCTCTCACGTCCTGGGACGACTTCGCCAGATAAAGTTGGTCTCCATTCGACAGCCGGTGGCGTCTTTTGCGTGACGATAGCCAGACCCTTGTGACTTAGACCGTCGTCGACTGCTAGTAGGTATGGGATGTAGCCATTGACGCTGGAAATAACAGTGTTTAGATTTGACACCTGAGAGCTTGGAGGGAGTCTCTTGTGCTTTTTCAGGGCATCTCGAACTACCCCGCGATATGTGCTGGCGTTGAGGGGCAGTGAAGGATGAGACTCGGAGCTGAAGCTTGATGAGAATGAGAAAGCCGAAGTCGTTGGGAGAATGAAGGGGAACGGCATTTTGAATCAGGAGAAAGCAGGCCTCACTCTGAGGTTGAGTATAGAGAGATTTATTTGCAGTGACAAAAGAAGTGAAGATCAAGTTTTGACCAAGTTCAAATTGTTTTGCCAAGCTCTTGGTCCAGGCCTGACGATATCTCCATACCATACCGTAGGCACTGTACTGTGTGCATATCAGCTGTTTACGCACTGCTCAAGTGACGTCTCTGGCTCCGGGGTTCGGAAGCTCCTTTTCGGCCGATGCTCAAATAGGTACTATACAAGCTCCACCAAAATTTCCGGGGTCGCATTGGATGTGATTAGAGCTCCACGCACGCTCTCTCCTCCTTCACCAACCGAACCACTCTTGTGAAAGACGACTTTCGCTATCTCCAGGTGACAATGGCTGGTCCTTCTCCGTCACCGCACAAGCCTCGTCGCAAGGCTAGTACTAAGAAACCTGGCAATGGCGGCAGCGAAAAGGCACCTCGCACAGAAGCCCTAGTACGGGCGCCCGCGTTCCCTCTTGCGGCGTTTCTATGGCCTGCGCGGACGTCTTTGTCGCAATGGGAGGTCCTGCCTGTGATTCTCATGGTGGTTGGTCTTTTTCGATGGGCTGCTGGTTTGTGGGGATATTCTGGTAAGGATGGCCGCTCGAGTTGACCATCATGACACCTTTCGCTAACGAGGAGCTTGATTTGCAGGGTTCAGCAAACCGCCCATGTTTGGAGACTACGAAGCGCAGCGACATTGGATGGAGATCACGACACAGCTTCCCATCTCGCAATGGTATTTCCACGATCTTCAGTGGTGGGGTCTCGACTATCCTCCCCTGACGGCCTACCACAGCTGGGTTCTGGGCAAGATTGGCTCTCTCATCGATCCCTCTTGGTTCGCGCTCTTCACCTCTCGAGGAAATCAGGACCCCAACCTGAAGATCTTCATGAGGGCGACAGTCATTATCTCGGAGTACCTCATATACGTCCCAGCCGCCATTGTCTTCGTGCGACGATATAGCAGACTCCAAGGGGTTACCAACTGGACAGCATGGCTTGCGCTCGTCGCGATTCTGATGCAGCCTGCCACCATTCTTATCGACCATGTGCACTTCCAGTACAACACCGTTATGCTCGGATTTGTCATGGCGAGCATGTCGAGCATGCTGGCTGAGCGCTACAAGTGGGCTGCCGTCTTCTTCGTTGGCGCGCTGGGGTTCAAGCAGATGGCGCTGTATTATGCCTTCAGTGTCTTCTCGTATCTTCTCGGTCGCTGCGTTTACCCTCGACTTAACTTTACCAGGCTGTTCGGCATTGCTCTTGTCACCGCCGTTTCTTTTGCCATCCTGATCCTGCCTCTGGTTCTTGGTACACTCTATGACAAGAGCCAGGGCATCGATGCTCATGGAGATTCCAAGGATCCTCCTTCGCTTCCCCTGTTTCCTCAGCTTGTCGAGGTATTAGACACTAAAGCCTTTTACTGGCCCATTGTGGAACAGTTGGTTCAGATGGTCCATCGTGTCTTCCCATTCGCGCGTGGTCTGTTCGAGGACAAGGTTGCCAACTTTTGGTGCGCTGCCAACGTCGTTATAAAACTCCGACAGTGGCCAACAGCTCTTCTTCAGAAAGCAGCTCTTGGTGCTACTCTGGGTTCGATTATCCCACCTAACATTATCCTCTTCCTGCGACCACGAAAGTCTACACTTCCTTTGGCTTTTGCCGCCACAGCTTGGGGTTTCTTCTTGTTTAGCTACCAGGTGCACGAGAAGAGTGTCTTGCTTCCATTGATGCCCATGACCTTACTTTTGGCTGGAAAGCACGGGTTGAATAAGGACACACGAGCTTGGGTGGGCTTCGCCAACCTCTTGGGAGTCTGGACTATGTTCCCCTTGCTCAAACGGGTCGATCTGAGGATTCCATATGCGGTTTTGACCCTCCTCTGGTCCTACCTACTTGGTCTTCCACCGACCTCTCTGAGCGCCTATTTCCAAGAAGGTCAAGCTGCCTGGTTGCAATGGGGTACAGCATTACTCCATCAGCTGTTCTATGTCGCCATGGGCGCGTGGCATGCTCTTGACACATTTGTAACACCTCCTGCTGATAAGCCTGACCTCTGGGTCGTGGCAAATGTTGGAGTTGGTGCTGCAGGTTTCATTATCTGCTATCTATGGTGCTTCTTTAGGCTTATCCAAGAGAGCGATTTACTCCCATGGAGCTCAACAAGCAAGAAGGACAAAAAGAGCAAGACCTTGTAATGAAACTTTCCTTTATATCAATAATAGACTTCAATACGATTTTGATTTGGCGTTATCTCTCCATCGTTGTTCAGACTGCTAAACCGGGCTTGTTCAACTTCTGTCTTACTCTGTACCAGGTAATTCGTTTATGGGTGTAACTCTCCGACATCCCATCTCGTCTATTGGATCAACCAACGCTGTCTTTGAGTAGCCACTCCTTCCAAGAGCCATGGCAACAGTGGCTGACCAAGGCCGAAGAGCAACGCTTGGTTGCCGATCGAGAAGCTGCTTACACATAACCCAGCTAGTTGGACACAGGTGATGGCAGCAATGAACACGTTCGCACTCGCATTGAGACATGATAAAAGTATCATAAGAGGATGCATGTTCGGATCTCGATTATGGTGGTTTAGAAGACACATAGATTTTGCTTAGGCAGTCCTGCTTTCAGTAGGGCATCGAACAATCAATGATCTTTCAAGTACCGAGTAGAATTGCGACCTGCACTTACTTGCAGAAAAGACCTTGGCTAGATGACTGGGGAAGAGCGTTTTATGTTTTGGTCAGAATTCCAAGATAGACATAAGCTGAGATATTACCAACAACGATTGTCCTCCCGTCCAGTGACGACAAGGTCTGTTGATGATTATGAGATCAGATATCACAGAAATAGAGCAGAGACAACCCATCTTGTGACATCGAATACAGAGCATCTTAGGCTAATTGCGAACCAGTAAGCGCCACTGATATTTCTTGCTGACATAGGCTGCAGGAACAGTTCAAGCGTGACATTCTAGGCAAAGGAAGGATTGAAGAAAGGGCTTGAATCTCGAGTACGGCAGATGGAGGAGTTCTTAGGATGGATGCGACTCCCGTTTAAAGCGCAGTCATGGACCATCATGTTTTCGACACCAAGGTAGGGCTTGGAAAATGGCACTTTGATGCCTGGGAACACGGCCTCATCCTTCTTCGTATCAGAGATGACTGTGACAAAATAAGTTCTAGGCCATGGTGAAGGATGACTTAGATCTCGTTGTTGCATCGCCACTGAGAGCCTGCCATTGCCACAACCTCTAGAGATTCTTTACCATGAGCCTCGGGGAATGAACAGTTTCATGGTATCAGAGGCTGGAAGGCCTGGAGCTGACTTCGCCAGGTATCCAAGCAACCAAAGGCCTGAAACATGCATGTGCTTCTGAACTGGGGTTTGATCCGATTTGAGAGCCTGGTCGAGATGTTTGTAGATCTTTGCTGACACTAGGTCTCTTGGGGAAGCTGGGGGTCATTCATTTGGAATTTCACATTCTACTTTACCTCATCATCAGTCTCAGTCTTGGTGACCAGTGATAGAAAGTCAAGGGTTGATCATTTCGGAATACGATGCACGCATGTACTCTCAAGTCTGCAAGGTCGGGAATAAGATGCTGATTCTGGAAACGTGTGAGAAGAGACAAGATTCAAGACTCTTGGTTATCCAACCCCGAGGCAAAGCAACCTTGGGAGGAGGAGAAGGATTGGGGGCCAGATGAATTGGGTGAGGAGATTGTTGATCTGGATCATATGCCAATGACCGAGGATCTATCCGACGTTTATTGGTGGAGAAGCGTCTTGTCGAGTAAGATTTTATGCAAGTTATCATGGAGTTGTTCTCGCTCGCAAGCGAACCATTAGATATCAAGTCTTGGCTGATATGGCAAGATGTATGATTGACGAGTGAGACAGAGCTGAGAGCGCGAGAGGGGCTTGGAAGGATGCGTGGAAAAGACCCGAGAAACGAGAGACGAATTCGCAGGGCAAGGATATATAATCCTTGTCTGCAGTAACCGATCTTACATATTTGGAGAGACCCAGAGGTGATGTGAGGATAGACGACCCCAAAGTCCCAATTTGATCAAAGAAGCCAAGAGAAACGCAACGTGTCACTGCTGGGTGAAGAAGTGTTGCATTCATCGTCCCGCCTGGACAGTACAGTACTACCTAGTGAGTCTCTGCTGTATAAGGCTGAGATGATTTCCATAGCAAATTGCGGAGTGGCCAGGAATAAACTTGGTTAACCCACAACGGGCCAGCAGCTCCGAATGAAACAAACCTCGGCCGTGTTGCTCAGCCTTTGTTCAGTATTTATGGAGTTGCAACTACAGCTGCAGCTGCAGGCAAAAGAGAAGAGGTGAGGTTGAAATCTCGGGCCCCCAAAATAACCAACTAGTGTCCGTTGCTGCAGTGCTTGGCATAGATACTAAGCCCAGCAGATGCAACCTCAAATTGCTGCTTATTAGTTGAGGCTGGTGCTGACTGGTCGGATATAGAACATCCCTGCATATAATCCTTGGATAGTGCTTACTGTGTCGGTCGGTACGGTACCTTGCTCGACAGTCTGTGAGCACTGCAGTCCAGCACAGCAGAGCCGATAAGCTGACGGTGGAGATTGGGAAAATCCTTTGACGAGGAAAGACTTTTCTACTGTGCTGAATTGTACAGTACGTAGAGTAGAGTACTTTGGCTGTCGTAGTTGGTGGGAGACTTTAAGTCTAGGCTTAAGCATAGTGGCCAACTCTATCTTGAAACAAAAACGCCCATGATCACGACTACACATATACAGTATGATTTCAGTAACTCGAGCAAACGAACGAAAGGATAGCAAAAGATCAATGCTTCGTGAAAATCATCTCAATCTGAACAGGGCTGAGCTACCTAGTGGGATCGCCGAGAGAGAAAAGTGAGCGGGCTTGGCCATCTTGGCTCCTTTGTTCACCTCTAACCCATGCATCCTCCACCAACATGACAGGCCCATATACGTACGTACGGGAACTCGTAGAGCAGATCCACAGATAGAAACAGATGGTGTGCTGAACCGAAGCAGCGAAGCAGAGCTGTGGATTCGCTCAGCCCCCAGAAACTCTCGAGGTCCCCCTAGACTACCTAGTCTTTGGACTCAAAGCCAAGAGATGCTCGAGCCTCGAGCTGTCTGCTGTCAGCCCTCCCCTCGGGGAGCAAGAAAATATCAGACCTTAATATAGGATGTCAAAATAAACTTAGCAAAAGGTATCCTAAATTCAGCAAAAGCCACCCTAAACTTATACTAAACTTACCTAATTCTTTTTGTCACTTAGGATCGAGGACCTGAGTTTTCTTGCCTCCCATAGCCTCCTTATCCCGTCTTTGTCTAGCCCTGCCTCCTTCAATATCATCCCCTGCTCTGTCATGTACTGCCCTATGGGTTCGCCGTGGTACAAACGCAAGGTAAAAGGGACGAGGGTTACCGTTCCCGTCTGTTGTGGACTGTGAAATCTCTCTCTTCATTACTCAGCTCCTCCCACCTCGGTTCTCCTCCTCCTCTTTCTCTCGTTTTGTTTCTGTTTCTGTTTTGTTTCGTCACTTTCACTTTTGACCTGGAAACCTAGCTTGCTCTACCCTAGCTGTTCCTCGGTGTTAACTAACTTAATCCACAATGGTTTCAAAGGCATTGCTGGTCCTCACGACGGCTCTCGCTACAGCCTGGGCCCAGACAACTACAGACGAACCTACAGCAACAGCTGAGGAGTCTTCCACTGGAACTTCATCTGGAGAGGCAGTAACACACACTGTCAATGTTGGAGCAGTAAGTCAACATCATCATGAAATGATGAAGCATCTATACTCATTGGTATACAGTCCGGCCACAAGTTCACTCCAAACGAGGTCAAGGCCGAAGTTGGTGATATTATCGAATGGCGCTTCTATCCCACCGACCATTGGGTCATCCGAGGAGACTATGAAAACCCATGCATCCCCTATGAGTATATCGGAGTGAATCGCCAGGGTTTCTCAAGTGGCACTCAAAAGGTCCAGGCCATCACCGACGATGTAAGTTGGCCAAGTCTCTCAGTCTCACTTCAAGTCAAGACGAGGCAAGACAAGACAGGATACTAACGCTCAAACAAAGGGCCCCCGATATCGAGTTCGCGTCAACAACACCGACCCTTTCTTCTTCTACTGTGGAGCTCCAGAGTCTTGCACCAAGTGGAAGATGATGGGTGTTGTCAACCCTGTAAGATCTACACTCTGGCATACATTGTACTCATGAACTAACACAACATCCAACAGTCCAAGAATGAGACAATTGAAGGATGGCTTAAGAACGCAGAGGGTGTCGACATCCAACTACGACCTGGGGACCCATGGCCAAAGGAGGGAGAGTCCACTTCTACTGGCGCAACATCTGAACCGACCGCCGACAACAGTGATGAAGATGACGAGAGCAGCGGCAGCAGCAAGAAATCTCTCTCTACTGGAGCAATTGCTGGCATTGCCGTCGGCGGTGCTGCTGTTCTTCTCCTTGCTGGTGCTCTTCTCTACCTCTGTGGACGACGAGGTGGCTTCGACAAGGCCTATCGCAAGAGTTTCCGCAATAGTGTTCCTCCTGCTCCTCCAGTTGTCGAGAACCCTTACTCGCCTCACCCAAGTGTTGCCGATCCCTGGGCTGCTCAGAAGAGCCCTGGCCTTGTGGCTGCTCCTTACGGCCAGAGCCCTCCTCTCAGCCCTCACCAGTCGATTCCCTATGGAACACACCCCGGCATGGTCGCCCAAGACGCAACCCCCATTTCATACCAGTAAGTTTCTCTAATCTCGCTCTCATCTGCTTGTTCTAACTCTCTACAGCGAGGGCTACTATCAACCACCTATGGCCGCTTCTCCCGCTACAACTCCCAAGCCTCACGAGCAACTCGCCCCCGTGGAGCTGCCTGGCTCTCCAGACCCCAACAATTCTCCTCTCCCCGCGTACAACAACAACAATGACGGAAGAGGATTCTCATGGAACGGAGATGAGCAGGGATACCGTCCCACGAAATAGTTGTCACGTATACGAATCCCAACAAGGCAGGTCGTACATATTACGGTGTATGCGAATCACTATAAAGCGGCGTTCAACGGGAGTGTCATGTTACACGGGAGTTCAGAAGGGAAAGCATTTTGTGCTAATGCGGTTTTGTGTTATTTGAAACCACACTTATACTTTACGATATCAGAGGATTTTAATCTTGTGGATGGCTTGGGGGTATTTCAAACTTCATACCCTTCGGCTTGGATTCAGTCATTCACAATTATAGCTTGTTAGTACTATGAAAACAATAAGTTATTTCACCATGCGACGCCATTGAAGTGTACCAAAATCAAGATTTAAAGATACCAAATGTAGACGCAAAGACTCATCGAAGCCTCTCAGGAAACAAAGACTTCGATGACTTGAAATTGAATCGCACACTCCGAGTATGACTGGAGACAACAAAGAATTCGCAGTTGGTGCCAAAAACTGCTGAGGTCATACTTAGTCTCAGATCCTTGACGGCCAAGCTCAATTTGATCACCAGATGAAAAGTGCACAGGAGAGACTCGGGGGGGGGGGCAAGAAAACTCAAGACCTCAATCCTAAGTGATAAAAATATTTAGGTAAATTTAGTAAAAACTACCCTAAGGTCCTACGTTTTCTTGCTCCTAGAGGAGACTTGAGCCACTGAGGTCATATGAGAACAAAGGAAAGGCTTGACGACTTGTTCTGGGTTGAAATTGACTGATGAAACTCATCATGTTTGCAAACTACGGACATCGCCTAACACCACATGGTAGAGCAATGATCAGTACAGTTTGACCAAGCACGCCAATGTTACGCAGAACCAACTGACTGCCTAGGAAAGGCCAGAAAGATCGAGGGTCACTGAGATAATAGACTATGGCACTGGTGAAAGCGTAGAACAATCTCATAAGGCTTTTCACTCATCATCATTGAACCCCTGAACCAAGGTCACAAGGTTTTTCCTAAAGCTGGACACCAAAATGAGGAACCATTTCTCTATCATCATCGACATCGGTCGTATGGTAAGTTGTGTGATGCCACACGTAGTCAGACCGAACAGTCATACCTTCACAAAGTGTGGAATGCCAGAAACCCTAAATTAGAACCAGCTGAGCTGGTGTGGCTTCTCCGAAGCATGACAATTACCCAGAACAAGCCTTCACGGGAGATCATTCACAGTGGGACCAAGATAATCGAAGAGCCGAACCGCCTTTTTAAATTTCATAGACCGCATTTATCCCATTTTTACAGAGACCCAATCCAGCCATGAGTGGCTAATCCATCCACGCCAGCGACACGTCAGAACTGGTGAACAACCCGTGTGTAGCAACTTCGAAATTCGTGAGGGGGCGTAACCGTGCAGATCTTTAGATAGAGATCGCTTAGTCGAAAAGACCGAAGCCCATATCCTCGTCGGACTCCTCCTTCTCCTCTTCCTTCTCCTCCTCCTTGGCCTCCTCAGCGGCACCGCCAGCGGCAGCAGCACCACCAGCGGCGGCACCACCAGCACCGCCGGAGGGAACGGAAGCGAGCTTCTCAGAGCCCTCAGCAATGAGCTGGATGGTTGTTAGTACAGTGCAGCCTCATAGTGAGCATCGTTTAATCTTACCTCCTGGATGTCCTTGCCCTCAAGCTCAGAGATCAGGGTGTTGAGGCGCTCGTCGTCAGCCTCAATGCCAACGGACTCGAGAACGGCCTTGACATCGGCGGCAGAGGGGGAGGTGTTGCCTCCGAGGCCGAGAAGAAGGTAAGCTGCGAGGTGCTTCATTTTGATTGTTGTTTCTGATTCAAAAAGTTATTAGAAAAAAGATCTTGAAAAGATGTTGCGCTCGTCGAGGCCAAGCAGGGGAGAAAGGCAGAGTTATATACTCACATCTGAAGTCGGAAGAGAACACGAGAAATCAATCACTTTAACCGCAAGTTGGGCGGAGACTGAAACCTTCGAGTTCGGTGGTTAGGTTGTTCGGTGTGACAAAAAGTAGAAAAGTTCGCGATCCCGTGAAAGCTAAAGGCGATTTTTGATCCTGTGGGAGCCAGTGCTTTGGCGAGACCATCTGGTCACGTGCGGCGGGGTTTTTGGGCAGGTACTCACGCCGAAAGCACCTGAACCTTGAGTGATGGGGGAGGGGG